>OVAP01005129.1:0-13476 GCA_900406295.1 Aurinia saxatilis | reverse complement strand
AAAAAAACGGTTCCAACAGATTCTTCAGCTAGCAATGATTTTGATAATTCTGGATTATTAGGTAGAGATCTTAGTTGTTCTTTATTCATAATTTGTCCCCAGAATGACGGCTGTGTTACAAATCAATAGTTATGTTATATGGTACACATATTGTTGTGTTACAATTAATTGGAAAATTAAACTGAAGCAATACCATTGAAACTGATTAGTGACTTGACTTGGTTTCTTCACTCACATTGAACAAAGTTGCTATGCTAATGGTTCATCAAGTGGAATCCGAAGAAGGCAACAAAGCTAAAAAGAGTCAACTGGACCAATTCAACATAATATAATAACTGAATGATTTTGACATTCTTTCGATTATTAGGTAGAGATCTTAGCTGTTCTTTATTCATAATTTGTCCCCGGAAGAACTGATTTTGTTACAAATCAATGGTTATGTTATATGGGACACATTGTTTTGTATTACACTTGTTTCGAAGATCAAACTGAAGCAACACCATAGAAACTGATGAGTGGCTTGGTTTCTTTACTTACAATCGACCAAGTTGCTATGCTAAATGGTTCATCAAGTGGAATCTGAAGGCAACAAATGCTAAAAAGAGTCAACTGGACCAATTCTACAAAATTATACAACTGGACCAATTCTACAAAATATTCAAACTGAACTGTCCAAGATGGATGTAAATTGTAAAGAAATTCGAATTTTGGAGATGTCATCCTGAAAGAGAAGTTGAGATATTTTGGTAGCTACGAATAAATATATCCATCATCGTTTGATTCCATGAGTCACAAAGTGCTTCCAGAGATACATCATTGGTTTCCTTAGCATAATTTGGTTCACCACAACTTGGGAATAACACAGTAAAAAGACCACATTCCCTTACCTTACCTATGAGTTTTAGAGCTTTGTTTGAATTATTAATTCTTCCTCCCTATAATATAATAACCTCTAGCTTCTCAAACTACATACACCATTCAATTTCTGGGCCAAATTAATTTGATTAATTTTTTTATATCGCGTGTTTTGTTTGTTTGTTTGACTTCATTCGGTAGTAGGTTGCCGCATCTTTGGTTTAATCCCTAACTCTTGCCCTTTGGAATCATTCCTTGCCTACAACGTTAGACCAACATCTTTTAAATTATTTGCAATTTGATTTTCCTTGTTGGATCCTTATGAACATATCAATATTGGACTCAAACTCATCAATCGTTGAACCACCACCCCGAGATTCTTGAGCTAACAATGATTTTAATAAAGCTAATTGTCCCAAGAAGAACTTATTTGTTACAAACCAACAAAAATATTTTTATTGATAGTCTTGTTTGGGTAACTTGAACCAATATCTGAAAAGTAAAAACTTAAGTATTGCCTTTGCTCAACAAAAGCTACAATCAACAAAGCTTATCATCCATGTTTTCATATACAAATATGTTTTGGTATACTGATTATTTGTGTACTGCTCGCAACGAGTTGGAACCTCCTCCTCACTGTTTCAGCTGGCTGCAGCCTTTTAGCGACCCGTAAAGAGGTTGTGATTTTCTGAAACTGACAATGTCTTCGATTTCTATGAATGGGGATACAACTTTGTCTTTGTCAGTTGCCAATTCCTTCAAATGCTGGTTTCCATAAACACATATGCTCAGTGATTTCTTCTTTGGTGCATCAACCTTTATGTATTCGTCGAAGAAACCTATCAACTCTTCTTTCTTTAGCTCTCTCAATGCAGCCACCTAACCAAAAAAGGTCAAACCCCAACTTCATATGCAAGAAACAGACTTGCAATGCAAGAAAGATTCTTAATTCATAGAAGGTGTTTTGTCTATTACCTCTGCATCTATGCGGTTGAATTTGAGCGTCCCGTTTTGAATCTCTCCCCAGTAAATCCAAGATTCCTCGTTCAAGTTCTTGGGTTTTTCAAGCTTCATGTCTATCAAAGCTGTTACATTGCTCTGAGGAGCAAATCTTGTTAGTTAGTATGTAGATCTCTCTTTGCACCATAATGTTTATTCCAAGCAAATTAAATATGATTTATGATAATACCTTGAATTCTTCATCACTCAGCTCGTAAAGTTTACTCTCAAAATTTTTGAGTAGTGACTCGACCCTCGAATCAATATGTCCAGGACCCTTTTAACAATGTAAGGCAATTAAGGAGAGAAACTAAATATGTCAAGTTGAGTGGTAGAGGTAAGAAAGTTTGGTACCTTCACTGAAGATTGGATGATGAACCATACTCCATAAACGCCAGAATAATTCCTATGTTGCATAAACGTAAATATTAATATATCAACAAAAACTCAGGGGAATTCTAACATACGAGAAAATTGTTATGCACCTCTTAGAAAGTGAAGTGATGTAACCAAGTTGCTCGACCGTTCTAAGCTGGTGAAATGTGGCTTGCTTAGCAATTAGACAGAAAAGCTGAAGTTTAACGTTCATGGAATATTCATCTTGGTGAACCTGATCATTGGCAAACCAATTATACCATTAGCAAGATCTACAAGAAAATCTTTATACCACTTAACTCGAAGGTTATGTACTAATTTTGTCGCAAATATACCTGAATATAATGAATCAGAGCAGAATTTTCATCATCCGGGTTTAAGCCTTCTTGATGGTAGAAGTATTTCATTCCTGTTCCCAGATTTGTAATCCTATTTGTTAGGAACTGGGATGGGAATACCGGACGACAAATAGGTTTTGATTCATTAAAAAGAACATCTTCAACATGCTTAACCATTGATTCAGCTTCGTTCTTCTCAACATTTCCTGAAATGAGTGTCTTAATATATTATTGACACCATAACAAAGACTATATATTATAGAAAAGGGATAGATAATGTTGATACCTGCTATATAGCACTCAACAAATGTCCTTGATAACAACATTGGAACGAAATTCGTTAAGTCCTCAGCTTCCAAAATAGAAAGAGCATCTAATTCCTCTGTCCAAGGCCAAGAGTTATCTTCTAATACCATCGAGCAGTAAGTCATTGCTTGATGATATGGTTGTCGAAATTTGTAATTTTGGTATGATTTAGTGACCGTTTCCTGTTATAAGATACAAGCAGAAATACGTAGATTCGTTGAAAATGATAAGAAAGCTTATCTGCTGTACTTAGGAAGTTGTTAATATCTACTAACAAGGTTACCTTGATAACAGAAAATCTGTCAGTCTTGACTTCAAATTTTGCTATCTTTTGAATGACAGCTTCCAGCAAGATCTTCAATTTGTGATTAAAGCCAGAAAGATANAGCACTCAACAAATGTCCTTGATAACAACATTGGAACGAAATTCGTTAAGTCTTCAGCTTCCAAAATAGAAAGAGCATCTAATTCCTCTGTCCAAGGCCAAGAGTTATCTTCTAATACCATTGAGCAGTAAGTCATTGCTTGATGATACGGTTGTCGGAATTTGTAATTTTGGTATGCCTTGGTGACCGTTTCCTGTTATAGGATACAAGCAGAAATACGTAGATTCGTTGAAAATGATAAAAAAAAAGCTTATCTGCTGTACTGAGGAAGTTGTTAATATCTACTAACAAAGTTACCTTGATAACAGAAAATCTGTCAGCCTTGACTTCAAATTTTGCTATCTTTTGAATGACAGCTTCCAGCAAGATCTTCAATTTGTGATTAAAGCCAGAAAGATGGAGCTGAAATGAAAAAAATCTTAGTCAAACATGAAATTCATTGAACAAAAGACACAAGAAAACGTTAGCAGTTTTGTACAAACCCACCGCAAAACCATTGTCCGAAAGATATACGCCATAGCGAAGACCAGCAGCCTGAGCATAATAAGCTGAAATATAGAAGTAAAGACTGATGATACAAAAACAAACTGGGAAGAATACAATAAAAAAAGTGATGCCATCAAATCTTACCATATTCATTCAAATAGTCTACCAACAAGCGAACAAAAANAGTTTTGTACAAACCCACCGCAAAACCATTGTCCGAAAGATATACGCCATAGTGAAGACCAGCAGCCTTAGCATAATAAGCTGAAACATAGAAGTAAAGACTGATGATACAAAAACAAACTGGGAAGAATACAATAAAAAAAGAGATGCTATCAAAGCTTACCATATTCATTCAAATAGTCTACCAACAAGCGAACAAAATTTTTAGAAAGAACTACAGCGTTGGGAGAGCTGACGGCGAGGGGGCAGTTGAAATCCATATGAACATATGCCTTCGGTTGGAAGAACTTTGTATCAGGTTTATACCACAATCTTGAGAACGATGTCTTTCTCAACAAAACAGGAAAGATTTCCTGTTCAAAGAGCTTGATTAAGGACATAAGATAACTTATTTTCTAAAAGACATTGGTAAACTGTAATTAGAATGATGGAAATGAACCTCATCTTTAACATCCTTTAATGACAAATCCGTAGGAATAAAGACATTAGGTGTTGGTAAAATCAGCTTTACATCAGGAGCAGATTGTTCCCATTCCTGTATTTATTAAGCACAAACTATATTGTAAATTTTTCCAGAGTAATAGCTATCTATAAATACAAGTAGAGGTAAATGAATAAACATGCAACTTTTCTCAGGGAAGTAACATATCAAAAGCCTACCTGAATGGTGGCTTCGGTTATCTTCTCAAGAGAATAAGCAGTGTTATACCATGGCTCAACTTTGTCAGTTTGCCCTTCAAATCTTTTTGATTCCCAAAAAATTCTACAGATATAATATATAGAACAAGCTTACAAGGCTGTAAACAATCAGGATTTTAATGTTTGAACTACATGTAATTCTTAAAAAAAAATTCAAAGGGATTCCAAGAAATGAGACTAACCGAACATTATTGGGAGAAAGCTCGTCGAGAACCTTTTGCACAAGAGCTGGATTAAATTTTGAAGGAATTGATGATCCAACCAACCAATGCTTGGTTGGGTATATCTGAAGCATAATTGTAATAGGACACATTAGATTGGAGAAAGAGAAGAAAAAAAAATGAAGGGTTTCGCCGCAAAAAGTAAGAGTACATACATCTTACAATCTAGTAAAATTTGATGAGATTGTAAGAGGTACTTTACTTTGTGTTCATAGTAATAGCCAGGTATATAGTGAGGAGCTTAAAACATAGCAAATCTGCAAAATTTAAGTATGACAAGTAGANAGTACATACATCTTACAATCTAGTAAAATTTGATGAGATTGTAAGAGGTACTCTACTTTGTGTTCATAGTAATAGCCAGGTATATAGTGAGGAGCTTAAAATATAGCAAATCTGCAAAATTTAAGTATGAGAAGTAGAATGAAGAGCTGAAAAATACTATTACCCTCATTTTTGGTGAAATACGCGTTGCATAAGAAAGTGGACGTGTTTTGGCTTGATAATGAAAGTTTGTTTCACATATAGTTGAGAGCTTCAACAATAAAAGAAGTTGTATTGAAGACAGAGAACATCAAAGATGGAAACATAAGACTTAGAATCGTACAACTTAAAAATCCAAATACCTCGTCGAAAATCCACTGAGAAACACCAGACTGTTGTAAAAGCTTAATGTGTCTAAACAACAACCCTAAAACATCTTCCATATGCTCTGTATACCAAGAAAGAAACAAAATCAAATCAAATCCAGATAATACACGTATAACATCTATTCATCAGAAGAAAAATTGATCTTCAGTAGAATATTACTCATTCTATTTCATTTCAATTGTAATTTAAGTTTTATTTCATATGTATTAAACAAATATTTAGCTTATAATATATCATCATACAAAAAATTATTTGTTGGTATTATTCATCACCACATGAGGTTAGAGTAGATATTTTATGCCCCAGTTCACTTAAAATATGTAAGACGACATTTAGTTTGAAACAGAGGGATTAATACAAACAAGGAAGAACAAAGAAACAGACCATGGCCAGCATCGGTAAGATTAATCCAAACATTGAAGAAAGAATACTCCATAGACCATTCTCCTTCGCCAGCATACAGTCTCGTTGCCCAACCTATACAAGCATTACAAAGAACTAAGCAATAATTCTAGATGTCGAACATGGAATTAAGAAACAATGGAACTCTCTAAATAGTACACATGCACAATTCTCTAGCCAGCCTCTTCGGAAAATAGTCAGAGAACCATACTTTTAGTGCAGCCTTAAAGACACACCAATATAGAGCAAAAACAATATGGCTACCATCTAAATCTGATACAACAATACAGTGTAGTTTCTAAATGCCTACGAGACAACCTAAAAAGTATCTAAGGAGAATAAAGGTCAAGCAAGAAACACCCTCAAAATTAAAACAAAGAAAATATTAGTCATTTTGAAAACCAGAATAAGATAGCAGAACACTCAATTACTTTTCAATACATTATACCTTTGACGTAGAATCTGCTAATTGCATTTATTAGTTTGGCCGCAGAGAAAACCTACCTAAGACTTTTAAGGCATGAAACAAACTTCCTTCGCCTTCATGACCGATTAGGTGACTAAGGTACTTGCATGGTGCTTCTTCATAATGATGAATGCTAGGAGTTACAGGCCATGAAATAGTGAGCTCGTGACCCTGCCTTATAGGAACAACCTTCACAAGAACCTAAAGCCACCAAAGATACTGTTACCACCTAAAAGTGATTCTATTATGAATTTATCTTTGTCTCGTATAAATTCTAAAGCTGAAATAAGAAAAAAAACCTGCAAATGGTCAGGAGTACAAGGCTGGCCAGAAAATCTAGGGACATCCTTGTTGGTGTTTCGAATGTCCTGGAACAACTCTTCCACTAGACCTTGAGTTTTATCAAGGTTTTCTGAGAACATCCAAAGCAAAGAGATGTATACATGTTATGTGTTAATATGTTTTTTTTTTTTTTTGAGAAAGCAAAAGTAATCTGATTTTTGAGTTAGCTCCAAATCCTACCCTTGCCATAAACAACGAGATGCATGATGTTAGCAGAATAGTGTTCATCATAGAATTTAAGTAGTTCACTCCTTGTATCTATTCCTTTTGTTGCGGGTTGAACATGAAGAGTATCCATGTTCCCTAAGAAAAAAAGTACCACTTTTCTTAGCAACAGAGAAAGAATAAAAACTGATTTTCTTATGCACCCACCACATCCCCAAATTTCATTAGATGAAGATATGTCAACACCAGTCAAGAATAGGTAGAGCATGAACCTGTGCTAAATTTATGATATGGATGGTCTTCTCGACTAAGATGCTTCTGTAACTGTGTGAGCAAAAAAGGAAGATTAAGCATACATGATATGCTAAATATACATCAACAGACTTATGAGTTGTTTAATATATGCATGGATTAGATATAAGTACAGTACTATAACTTCAAAGGAAACCTCATTTAGGCATACTTATATGTACTTTACCTTTTTCCAATAAATATTAGTGAAATGCACCATCTATTATTTATAGCTACATAACTAGATACTTGTTATTAGGGATTATATCCCACATCGGTAATTGGAAAGGGATCACTGNTAACTTCAAAGGAAACCTCATTTAGGCATACTTATATGTACTTTACCTTTTTTCCAATAAATATTAGTGAAATGCACCATCTATTATTTATAGCTACATAACTAGATACTTGTTCTTGAGAGCAAGGGAAAATACCTGGCGGATACGCCAACCATCAGACAACAANACTTGTTCTTGAGAGCAAGGGAAAATACCTGGCGGATACGCCAACCATCAGACAACAAGTTTTTTTTATTCTCTGGAGGACGAGAGAATTTGTTAGTATTCAAAGTCCAAGAAGAAAGCTATGGAAAAATGTAAAAAAAAGCTAACCAGAGTCAACAGCCTTGATCTCCCTCATGGTAGCCTCATCTGACATCAGTGGTTTGATAAAGAACTGTGCAAACCTGTCTAAAGCCTCATCAAAACAATCCACGTTGACATCGAAATGGTAATTTGTATTTTCAGTGGATGTATAAGCATTTGTGCTCCCTCCATGCTACAAAAAACGACGCCACAACATCAAAATTAATGATCACTTTTTATATTCCAGAGCTGAAGATGATAAGTACCTCGGAGATGTACTTCATGTAGCTATCTTCCACTGGATACTTTTCACTCGCATAAAACAGCATATGCTCTTCATATCCTAAAACAACAAATCAAGCACCACAAAATCATATATTATTATTTTCCATGGTCATCTAACTCAAAAAGCACTACAAAAAAGATAAAAAAGAAGAAGATTTGTTTAGAAAGAGTACCAAGAAAATGAGCTAGCCCATCTAATCCTTCAGGGTCAGAGAACGATCCAACGTTAACATTCATCGAAGCAGCACACTGAAAACAGGGGAAACAGAGGAAGCTTCAACTTTCGTCGAATCAGCATAAACAGTACATGAATCAAGCTTATACCTTGTCAGTCTCTGGATCACTGATTAACAACACCTTGAGCGAGTTCTTGAGAACAACCCTCCGATATTCTCTCTTATCAGTTCGTGGTTTCACTATCTCTTCGCGTTCATCAGCCGCCGCGGCCAAGGCCACCTTGTTCTCAATTCCAACAGCCATCTCTTCTTGGTTTACTTGAAGATAGTTTTGTCTTCCTCCTCTTTTTATATATCCAACGTCTTTATTTTATATTTCCTACTTTCATATGTAAGACAAAAAGGAAGCCAAGAAGAAATCATCCACTGTCTTGTAAGTCTATGCTTGACTACTATCAACGGCCTATCTAGTTTCTATGTAAGATCCAACGGCCATTGCTTTGGATTGTTAAGTCTACGTTGGGTCTTCTCTCTATTCTTTAATAATCTAGTGTGAGCCAAGGAGAAATTATCCACGGACCACAGTCTAGTGGAGTCTACGTCATTATAATCAACGGTGTTTGTTCTCCCAGAGAGATCCAACGACACCGTTTATTTGTTGTACAAGTTTATAAAATACGTAAAGAGTAGTTCAATAATTAGATGAAATAATTAGATTTGCATTATGTCAAGTCTGTATTATTTATTTTCTTATTACAAAAAAAATCATATATTATTATTACACAACAATTTGGATTTTTCATGACTTGGGATAAAACAGTTTAGAGGGATTTTCTTTGTCAATGAAGCCACATAGTAATAATTCTAACACAAATCACATGCTATAAGATTTTTTCGTTTAAATAGGAATTTCTGAAAACGAAAAAGAACATATTTCTTAAATTTCTACCAAAATTTCTTAGATTTTCGAACTAGCAATTGTAACGGAGAAACATTTTTTATCAGTTTACCAAGCTTCTTTTCTGTTTATAAATTATACATGGTTTTAGGGTTAAAATTGGAATTTCAAAATTAATTTTACAGATTGGTTAAAATTCGTATATAAGGATTATAAAATTAATGAGTTTGTGTATTAATCTGAAAAATAAATTCACTTGGTATTGATATGACAATACAAAAAGTTTGTGTATATTTATGTCAAACAAAAATAATAATTGTAGTTTTCTTGTTTTTTTCCTAAAACGAATAACAGACTGATAGGAAAATAGACCACAACTAATACTTTTTACATAACAATTACCGGCAATAGCAGCAAGCAAGTAGTCAAATTACTGACATGATTTCCATTAACTGATCTAAGACTTTGATATTAAGAACAAGCAGGATACAAATAAATGTGTCCCCTCGAATATATCTAATGTTCCACCACAAAAACTTCATAAAAGTCCCCAACATAGACATCTCCCACTAGTAATCCCTTTGAAAATTCAAACCGAGCTCGAAGTTTTGGTCCAATATTGTATGTCTTCGTTTAAATATATGTCTGAAAAATACTAGTACTACCAAAGATCTTCGTTACAAAACCATAAAATAGAAAATTACAAAACGAGTTTTCAAAGAACACTCCTGAAATTGTATTCAAGTACTTGAGAAATGGGGAGATAAGGGTTTAACGAGCACTTGTGTTGCCTACATGTGTGAAGTGAAGATATGTCCAATTACTAATCCACAGAACACACCAGGTCCATAAGCTATTGATGCTGCTATCCAGTTAATCACTTGTTCTTCTGATTCCAAACCTTCATGTGATTGTTGTGGCGTAGGACTAGGGGCATGAGTTTTCACACAAATTTCATCGAGACCGTAGAGTCTGAGGTTGTTCATGAATGAAGAACATTTTTGGCTTTGAAACTGCGTGCCTCGTGGTATTGGACCTTCAAGATTGTTGTGAGAGAAGTTCATGTACGACAGAGATGAGAGTCTAGCAAGACCTCGAGGTATATGACCTGACAACCGATTCCGAGATAGGTCTAATGCCTCGAGATTTTTCAAATTTTCCAAGGATGGAGGGATGTTGCCTGTAAATGCGTTACCTGAAAAATTGAGAAGATGCAAGCCCTTCAACAAACCAATAGATTCAGGGATATTTCCTCGTAATCTGTTTCCAGAAAAATCTATGGCTTTGAAGTCTATACGAATTCTCTCAAACTCCAAATCTACTCCTTTATTCACCATCTCCATCGAATTAGTATAGGAACTAGAATTCAGTGACTGTGCCATGTACTGATCATCAATAGAGTCATCACCTTGACCTTGTCCGCCTATCATTTCAGGCCAATTTGAAAAATAAAAAGGCGGCAATGTTCCCATGAAGTCATTATGTGACACATCGATGACTCTTAAACTTCGAAACCCGATGGAGACATGGCGATGATACAACGGACCATAAAATTGGTTTGATCGGAGAACAAGGACGTTTAACAATGGCCAAGAAGCCAACCAAGATGGAAACTCGTCCTTGATCTTGTTCCTAGCCACATTTAGAAGTTGCATCCACATGCAATTGATCAATGATTTTGGAAGTTTTCCCTCCAACTGGTTGCGACTAACATCAAGTACGCTTAAGTAGGTAACACCGGCAAATATATCCGGAAGAATTCCGCTGAGATTGTTGTTACATAGAACTAGCACTTCAAGAGAATAGGTGGAATTTCCTAGACACGGAGGAATGGAGCCATTAAAGAGGTTGTTGGATAACTCTAAGAGCCTTAAAGATATAAGATTACAGATCCAATGGGGAAATGGTCCTTCAAATGAATTCGAATTGACCTTCAACTCCTGGATTGTTGAATCATTATGATCAGGAGCTTCCCATGATTTTCCAAAACTGCTGAAAGCATTGTCAGAAAGCTTCAACGTCTCTAATCTCCTTAAGAAACCTGGTACTTGGCCTTCTAAGTTATTGTTGGAAAGATCAAGAACACGGAGTTTGACTAGCTTTGATATAGATTCAGGAATTGGGCCACTATATAGGTTATGAGAGAGGTCTAGACGCTGAAGCTTAGAGGAAGATGTATTACTAAAGTCTATAAGTCCCTTGAACTGGTTTCCTCCCAGATTCACCAATGATATCGAAGGATTGCTGAACAAGGATTTAGGGAAAGGCCCGGAAAATGAGTTTTCACTCGCGTCAAAATACTCCAAGTTGTGGAGTCCACTCATGTCAGGTGGAAACTTGGACCAGAAGTTATTAGAGTTGAGGTATAAAGAGACTAATCTGGTCAAATTTGGTAGTAAGAAAAGAAATTTTCCAATTGTGAAATGATTGCCTCCGACGTCTAAACTTGAAAGTTTCTCTAAACTAGCAAATGAAACAGGAATATTGCCACTTAAGTTGTTATCACCAAGGTCCAGGTAATCTAGTTGGGTTAGGTTCCCTAATGAAACTGGAACTTGACCTACTAATTCATTACCCGAAAGGTCAAGAAATGTGAGATGAGAAAGGTTTCCTAGTGAAGATGGAATCTCTCCATAAAGACTACAATTATTAAAGGCTAGGACTTGAAGATGTTGGAGTTTTAAAAGACTAGTATTCGTTTTCAAGGAACTGTTGAGTATACTGTTGAAAAGCTCAAGTGAAATCACCTGGCCAGAATTAGCATCACACGTGACACCCTCCCAAGTACAGCAATCACTGCTCTTGTTCCACGAGCTGAACGATATACCAGAACTATACCAATAAGCTCTACACCGCCCACCCTCCGAAGCTTCACAACAACCACTGTCCATTCTCCCTGACTTGAATAATTTATCATAACCACTTGATGCCGGAAACTCGTGTTTGAACTCTAGAAGAGCATCCCTTTGGTCATGACGGCAATAGTGTCGCGTAGGACAAGCAAAAGTGTGTAGAACGAACGAAACCAAGACGAACAAACACAAGGTAACAATACAAGAAATGGAATAAGATTTGCTTGAAACCATCATTTTGAGTTTGTGTGGTAAGTAATAGTGCCTTGTGGCTTCTGCGTCTCTTTTTGAAATGAAAAAGGAAAGTAAACTCTCTCTTGACTTGGTCAATTTGATTGACTTGACTTGCCAATCCTTTTCTATAATCAATTATTTGTGCCACTTGCCTCATTACACATCGTCACATAGGACCAATATTGATCACTCAGTCTTACTTGTAAACATTTACTTTTCCATGGAGACAGATTTGTAGTATTTGTGTGTGAATATGGTAAGAGCAATAGAACATGCCCATCCATTAGAACCTCTCATGGATATCTAATATATATATATTTTATCATTAACTCTAATAATTTCTAATGATGTAAATTAAATTTAAATTATGAAAATATATTTAACCAATAATTTTGTGACATATTGCACATGGTTTCTTATTCAGGTCGACTTCAGTTACTCGCTTCGGTGATTGCAAGTTTGACTAATTTTTGGATGGCAGCATTTAAGCTCCCCGGGAGATGTATTAAAGAGATAGAGAGTTTATGTTCGGCTTTCTTGTGGTCTGGTCCTTCACTGAATCCAAGGAAAGCTAAAGTGGCGTGGCCCGATGTTTGCAAGACCAAATCAGAGGGAGGATTGGGACTTAAGAATATAAGAGTGGGAAATATTGTGTGTATACTGAAATTGGTATGGAGGCTTGTCTCAGCTCGAGGGTCATTGTGGGTTGACTGGGTAAAAGAGCACCTGATAAGGCAGGCCTCTTTTTGGTCGTTATCATTAAAATCTCATGCGCAAAGAGGCTCTTGGATTTGGCGTAAACTTTTAAAAGCTCGTGAAATTGCAGAAAGATACATCAGAGTAATTCCAGGTAATGGGAAAGAAACATTTTTTTGGTTTGATAATTAGTCTCCATTGGGACGATTACACTCCCTTACAGGACCTCGTGGCTATGTGGACCTAGNCTAAACTCCATTGAGACAGTCCTTGCAGAAGCTTGTTTGAATCGTACCACCGAACCTGATCGCTTTCTATGGAAGTGGAAGGAGGATAGTTACAAGCCGTCTTTTAACACAGCCAGAACTCGAGACCTCTTGTGTCCCCCGGGACCTAAGGTGGATTGGGCTAAGGGTGTATGGTTTACACACAACACGCCTAAGTTCTCATTTTGTGCATGGCTAGCAATGCATAATAGGTTGACAACAGGAGATCGTATGCTACTATGGGGTCAACAGGTAAATGCATCATGTGCATTATGCCTGGGTGAATTGGAAACGAGGGATCATTTGTTCTTCACTTGTCC
>OVAP01005128.1:0-13478 GCA_900406295.1 Aurinia saxatilis | reverse complement strand
GATCCGTTAGACAAGTTTTTGGTTGTGTGTGAATTCCTGCCCACACAACTGAGACGGCATCGGCGAGGAGGCTGAGCAAGTCGGTGCGGTACGTTACTCAGCTCGTATTCAATTTGTGAATTAGTTCTGCAGTGACTGTCTTTACCATATGCAAGGACAAAGGTAGATAAGCCTTGTGTATGTAAGACCTTGTGCTTTATATGTAAACAAGAAACATGAGATACGAGTAAGGTATAACCAAGGCTTCATATTGAGGTTTGTTTCTGCTGCAGTTATTTTGTCCAAGACAAAGAAGAAAGGAATGGAGAACAAAGAGTGTGTTTGTGTATGGCTCTCGATGAAAGACATTCCAGCTGTCACAATTCATATGAAGAAAGAACAGATATATATCATGGTAAAGTCAAGGCTGTGATCAGGGAAGCTAGAGTCAAGTTGATTTGATTTCAATATTGAATCCATATAGCCAAATCAGTTTCATGTTGTTCATTGGGAACACTGTCGGTAGAAACGTTTTTCTTGATGATTGAGATTAGATGGGTGACACAACGAAATCTGTAACACAATAATCTTCTTCTTCTCCATGGTTTTAGTATGCATGAGATGTTTAAATTTTTTCTAATATTATTTATAAGATTTTTAAATGTTTTAAAATGTTTTATAAGATTTAAAAAAAATTATAAGTGGTTTTATAAGGAAGGTTTTAAAATATTTTATTAGATTATATAAGATTTTAAAAGTTCTTTTTTATAAGATTTCAAAATGTTTTATTAGGATTTCAAAACAGTCAAAATTTAAAAATCTCCGTCTAGCCACCATTCTCATGTTTCTATATTTGGTGTACTCTAAGGCCTGATAACAACAAGACTTGATTAAACCAAAAGGTAACAACAAGACTTCATCAAAACGAAAAGATATGGGACTATATATCTTGTTTCAATCGTTTAAAGTAACAGAGACATGCTTAGCTTTTTTTTAAGGAAAATACTGCTGAACAACAATAGAGGAATGAAAAATTAGGTGAACAACAACTAATTTAATTGTCAACAAAGAACAAAGATTTATTCCCAAAATATCCTTTTTATATAATTTTCACTTCTTTTTTTTATTCCAAAACACGGACGTTATTATAATTTTTATCAAGTTAAATTCATGACTTAAGAGTTAAGTATATTGTTATCTTGAAATATAAATATTATATGATATGTTTAATATTTTAGTAAGTTAACATAAATATTATATTAGATATTTAATACCTTAGTATGCTAAAAGTTCGTATAACTAGTTATTTCTATTGTTATTGTAATAAATTATTCATAAGTAAACTTATCAAAATATTGTATTAGTTAGCGTGATAAACAAATAGTTATCATTGCGTCTGATGAACAATGTCACCGGAGAAAACAGTTTTTAGAGCAATGACATGTTGTGTAAATAAATAAAATGACAAGGATATTTATAGTTTAATTTTTGTTTCTACTTAATTTTTATATTAGCACTGCTATTTACTTAAAAGTATTTAATCCTCTATTGATATTGATTAAATTTACCCTTCTTTTAATCGTTTAAGGCAACAGAGACATGCTTAGCCACTGTTCTCAATGACAATGAAAAATATGAACTTGACTAAAAATCCGTAATTTAATTAAGTGGAGATGTTGGTAACCGATCTCTCTTAAGACTTCAACTCAACTCCATGTGCGTTTTACCTTCAACAGCCTTCTAATTATCCCATTTGGCTCAATTATAAGTTGTCTATTTTACTAATTAAGACCTTGACAACTAACACTTTATCAATGCAGTAGTGAAGGATCGAATCCACAAATCCCAACAATTACACTGTAAGCTATTAAATTTATTAATTAAGTTAAATCGAATAATTCAAAGGGTTTTGGTTTTTGGTTTGTAATTTTCTATGAGTTTTTAATAATAATGATAAAAACGCTAGACCAAGGGATAATCAATGGATTGTCTAAAAACTAAAATGGATATTTATTCAGGTTCTAATTCTACTCAATTCCAACTGAAATATAATTCTAAATTGGTCCACTCTCGTGGTATCAATCACTTCTCTTGACTAACTAAATGCCCAAACTTTCATTTGGATTTAAACTAGCTAGAAAGCTTTACTAGAGCAGATTTGATTTGTTAACAACTTTTCTTAGCATCAAATTTCGTTGGCTAAGGACAATCTGCTCTCCTATTAAGTTTTCAGGATTCCTATTATACTTTCGTTTAATGGGAGTCCTATGAACAAAAACTAGGTAATCAATTCTAGTTTAAGCTTTAAGGTTTTATTAGGAGGGAATTCTATATTCATCTACCTATTTACACTCAGTTACTAACTTAACAATCCATAGATTCCCCTAGGTCTAACAACCTAACTACTCACTCATGACCAAGTTAACAAGAAAACAATATATGATAAAGAACATGATTAAAAATACAAAAACTGAATATAACTTTATTAATGATGAAAACAATGAAAATGTAAAGAAGTAAGGTGTCAAGAACACTTCTCAACAGTAGGTAATGTAATGAATGGATGGAAAATGACAGCCTCCAAGAAAATCTCCAAGAGAAACTCACAAATCTCAAGAACAAAATGAAGAACAATGAACCAAATGTTTAAATCTAAAAAGAGAGAGTAAAAATGATCATAAACTGTTGTGAAGGCTCATAAATGGCTTTGTAGTTAAGGGTTTTCGTGCAGCATCCACCAAATTAAGGTAAGTTCTTGTCAATCTGATGATTGACAAGTTTCCAAAAATAGCTCTCGGTCGAGCACGGATCGATCGATCCACAAGTGGATCGGTCGATCCGCACATGGATCGATCGATCCAAAGGTGGATCGGTCGATCGGTCGATCCGCACATGGATCAATCGATCCAAAGGTGGATCGGTCGATCCGAAGGTATTAACCTCGATCCCTCTCGTGCAAGTCGATCTGCAAATGTCCCGCAAGCTCACGTGTATGATCATTATGGATCGGTCGATCCATGCTGAATTTCTTTTTTTCTTCATCAACTTGTTCATAACCTCATCTTGATGCTCAAATCGTACTCCATCGTGTTTGTACCTGCTAAAACTCTAAAACGACACTAAATGACTCGAAAACAGTTGGAAACAAAGGTTAGAAATGGTTAAAAACGTAATATATCAATTCCCCTAAACTTAACCTTTGATTGTCCGCAAGCAAACTACAAAAGTTAAATAATAAAGAAAGGTTTGAAAGTGGGGACTCAAAGCTAGAAAGCATGCATTCTAAGTTTTAGGGAAAAATTTGAATTAATGCCAATCTTTGACATGCAAAATCTTTACCCATTCAAGCTTAAAACACCCCAATATGCTCCAATTTTATCTTTAAGCTAAATGCTAACANCCTGATAATTAAACCTCCTGATCTTTTTCCAACTTCTCAAACCACTTAGGAAAATCTTCCCTCATTCTTGAAGCTGATTCCCAAGTAACTTCTTCATAGCCATCACAATCCCACTCGATTCTTATTCACCTTCCCTTTACATTCAATTAAACAATAAGCGCGGTCACAAAGATGGACAATTGATCACAACATTTGGTTCATAGAGGGAAATGTTAAAATGTAGGTGTTTAAGTGTATCAAAATTTCAAATGGTGACTAACTCTCAAGAAAGCGGAATGTTATCATTATGCAAAAATAGGTGAAAGAAAAGAGCAATTTATGCATACAAGCAATTTCTTCCATCTACCCATTCCCAATTCTCGAAAGTTCAAATCATCGCTAACTCAACCAAAACCTCATCATCTCCTCCAAATTAATCCATCCTAGAGAACTCTCAAAACATAAAATTTCTAATCACTCTTTAGCTAACAGAACATTAATTTTCGTTTTTTTTTTTACTATTATGTTGAACCAATCAGAAATGCTAAAAGAGTGATTCCAAGTTATGAGTTCTCCTAGGGAAAATCTATCCTCTATTTTCAACCACCTTCCAATCCTCTATTCCCAACTCCAACTCCCCCAAACTTATTCCATTCTAGTACTACCCAAACCCTCATAGGCAAATTCTAAGCGATCGACTCAAGTCAAAGTATACAAATCCCAGCCCCCTAGATTAGCCAATGTGACTAATGCTAATGGAAGAAAAAGACTTGTCGCTCTAATCTTACGAGTTCTTACACATGAAACATTTTCAGAAAAAGGCCTCACTCTAGAAAGTGTTTATTGGTTTGAAAAGAGTTTGAGACTTTAATATGGTGGGGTTTTGATAGTAAAAATGAAGGAGGGTGGTAAAACATTGAAAGCACAAAATCCATGCATGTGATAAAAAAAAGCCATAGATGAGAAAAATTAAATTCAATTAAGTCCAATAAAATAGGGAAGGTATCAATTCAAAAAAGATTTCACATTAACAAGAACACTTATTGGAAAGAGTGCTAAGTCAAAAACAAGTGCAAATTTTGCAAGTCAATGAATGACACTAATAAACAACCTATCCCAAAAAAAACTAGCATCAATATATGCAATATCATCACTGTCCCCTAATTCAAAAAAAAAAATTTTTGTTTTTTAAATACTCATAAAAATCCGGACAGTGAAATCCAGTAAAAAAAAAAACATTAAAATGACTCAAGAAAAGAAAAGGATAAACGCAGTTAGTCACACACTTGTACCCTCCCCCACACTTAAATCACACCGTCTCCGGTGTGAAAATAAGTACTGAGAAAGATACGAAAAATAAAAAAGAAAGAGAAAAAATAAAAGAAAGGAAAAAGAAAAGATATAGCGGGGTCATAGTGGCTCTCTGTCAAGCATCACGCCGAGCTCTGGTGCGTGGAAGGGTCTCATCATATGTGGCTAGGGGTGTCAAACGGGCCGGTCCGCGCGGGCCTGTATCTATTTACGGTCTTGGCGGGCCTGACCGCTGCGGGTAAACGGGTTGGCCCGCGTGTCCAGACGGGTCTACTACAACAGATCTCAATACTGTCTCTGTCCTCTGTCAAAATAGATCCCTACAAACACAAATCTCTCACTCGAGTTCCGATCATCCAAATCCATTTCTTTCGAGCCAAAATTCGTTGATGGGATCACAAATCCAACCTGTTTCGAGTACCGATTCGATGGCCATTGTTCCCTATAAACCACGTCTTTTTTCATGGTTAAAAGTTTCCGCTCTCGCATTCATCTCGTTAACAAGTCTCTAAGATTATTCGTCTATACAGTTCATACCGTTAAACCCTTGTGAATTCTTTCTAACAAAACCCTGTTTATCATTATGCAATATATGTTAAAACAGAGGGGGAAGAAGACAATATAGAAAAACGTATGATTAAGTGTATTTGTGTATGTTAAAACAGAGAAAACTTACCCATGGAGAAGATGTATCTATGTATGTCTCGGAAAACTTACCATGGAAAAGATATATCTGTGTATACAACTTGAAGCAAGAGTGAAACAAAAATCTCTGAATCTAGGTTTTGTCGCCAAATATAATTTGATATGACTATGTCGTTTAGACTTTCCTTTGCAATACAAAGCTTTCATCGTAGGTTTTGCAAAAAAAGCTTTAACAAACCTTGGCAAACCCTCTTACTCTATATGAAGTATAGACATATGTTAAAACAGACATAATTTCGCGGGCTAGACCGCAGACCGCGGTTCACTGTCGGACTAGACCGCTCAAGACCGCCAGACCAAACAGGCTGGACCGCTAGGCCCACTATTTTGCAGTCTCCTAAACAAAAGGAGTGCTGACGGTGCTGGTTCTTCAGAATGTCGTCTAGTCGCTGTTGTACCGAAGCACGTGAAGGAAGGGGGTCTAGATCATACTCACCAGTGTAAGGTGGCAAAGCGTACTCCACAGAGGAGGGTTGGGGTAGAGGAATAGGCATCGCAGGAGGGGCTCGGCGTCTGGTGGAAGCGCGTGGTGGGTCACTGATATACCTCATATTTTACCGGTTTTTATCTTAATAAATGTATAATTATTTAGGTTTTTAGAGTCTATATATTATTATTATAGTCCAAAAGAGTCATTTTAGGTGCATGGACGTGTTTTGGAGCATGGAAAGAATCTAGAAGATTTATGAAGCAAAACGGAGCAAATTAAGGAAACGAAGAAAAATGGAAAACAGAGGGGTGTCGATCGACACCATGCGGAGTCAGATTAAGATTTCCTTAAATCTAAATATGAAGATTTTCCTAAAAGTTTTTGCTAATTCCCTAGACTTAAATTCCGTCCTGTCCCCTATAAATACTTATTTTTGCAGCCATTGTTTAGGCTATGCTTTAATTATTCTTTGAGAGTTTTTGTAAGGGAGATCTTCTTGAACCCTTTTTTATTTATATTATTGCATCTTCTTTTCTATTAAATCTCTTGATGAACTCCTTGGCCATGTCTGAGTAGTTCACTTGTTAGGCTTAGGGTTCAGTAGGTTAGGATGTTGCAACCTTGGTTTTGTTATGGTTGCATGATCTTAAGATAGTTCTTCTCTAAGGTGTTCTTAAAGCTTTGTTTAGGTTTGGCCACCTTAAGCAATTGATTTAGGGTGATTTATCATACATGAGAGTGTTGATAAATCCCTAGAATCAACCTTAAGAGAGCTAGTAGGTCGTTTCTCAAGGAGACTTGGTTAGAACTTGCTAGTTGAACAATAGGAATTGATCTTAATGATAGTTTAGGTTCATAGTTTCACTAAGAGATTAGGTTGCTTGAACCTAGCTAAAATAGGTTATCACAGTGAGAACTGGGTAGTCTAGATGCATGTCTAGGATGTCACAACGAGAGTTGGACATTAGCCTTGTAGGATTCCTCGTACAAGAATTAATCCTAGGAAAGCTTTCTGCCCGAGAGGTGTCGATCGACACCATCATGGGGTCGATCGACACTAATCGTTTTTTCCAAGCCGAGAGTTATTCTTCCTAACTGAACTACCCGATATCTTAGGAGCCTTTTAATAGATTAAAAACCTCTTTAAAACCCTAGTTAGTTATAGATTACAGTAGAAAACACAAAACTTATTTTCTTGCATTNCTAGTAGCATATTTATTTTCGGTCTCTGTGGATTCGATCCCTACGTACTACGACTGCGTGTCTGTACACTTGCAGTTTAACTACAAAGGGTAAACCTTTGTGTATCAGTCACACAACAGGTGCTAAGGAACCCTGAACCATAAAGCTTTCGGAGTAGACGGTGAAGTCAGGCCTTCGATAGGGAGTTTGACATGTCTGGTGAATCCCTCGAGGTCGGTGAATGAGTATGTCTGGATGTCTCCCTTCACGATAAGTGCAGTCTTGAAGTAGGCAAAATCAAAGACTGCTACTTCCTTCCTCGGTGGTGGCTCTGTACTCAAATCAACTTCACTCTTCAAGAAAATAGGAGTTAGGAGATTACCTAAATACTCATCCTTGGATTTGGAGATGTTGATCCCACGCGACCTCTTGGCGACGAGCATCTCAGGAAATTTCTACCCCAAGTTAGTGTCAAGGACGTTGGGGATTCTGTGCCGTGTCTCATGAGAGTAGACAACATTAATCGAACGAGGGCTGTCATAGTGGAGGAGAACCATTTCTGTGTCTGTAAGTGAACTTGTCTCTTCCTTACCGAAAAACAAGCTCCCCAGTATCTTTGTTGCCACCTGAATCACCGGGTTTCTAATCCTGGTGAGCTTGCAGTCACGCGAGTCTGTCGTTGTGTGTCCAATCGTGCAACAGCGATCCAGTGTGTTGAAGCTGGGGTACTGGCATCCTCTCTTTGTTGCATCAAAATCAAATATCTCACAAAGGTATGGAATGGAGAGCTCGAAGACTCTGCCGCGAGAGAATAATGTGATGTAAGCATCAAGAGCATCATCATGACCACCTTGTCGCATATGTAACTCCATAGAAGCGAAAAACTGCCGAGTTAACTCCTCATGAAGATCGTAAGGCCTTTAAGGCAGGGTCCCAAGTCCCATTCGGCTCAAGATTGACATCATTTCAGCCATTATCCCCATCTTTTGGAATGTGCTAACACAAATGAATCTTGCAGTTTTGAATTTGATGCGAAGCCATCCGTTGTAGAAGACCTTGTTAGCTGAACTCCATGGTTCGTTCGTCTTGCGCTCTCGGTACATCGTAGAAGCCTTCAAGTCGACCAGTTTGATGTTTTCTCCCATCATGACTGGTATGCCGCCCTCAAAAGGTGTGCCATCTGGTCCAGGCCAAGGAGCTATAGTAATCTCTAGTGCTGCTTCCTCATCGGACTGGTCATCATCATCATCATTCTCATCCTCATCCTCATCCTCAGAACTAGATGGTTATGGAGTTGCATCGTTTCTACTTAGCCTTTTGAGCTCGAGACATGGTTGGCCTTTCTAATTGGGATGTTGGATTCCTTGTAAGCCGAGATGGGTTCTTTCTCAAAGTTGTGCATGACCCTTCATCTCGTGCCATTTTCCTACACACCACCAAGCAAAAACAATCATCCCAAGTCAATACCAATACCCCAAATGGCTGTCCCAAGCAAAATGATCAATTATAAATGAAAGAACACACTTGTTAACATGATCCAAATTTAGAGAAACTCATAGGAAACCATCCTCACAACACATACATAACCAATTTACAATTTCTATCCAACCTCAATCCAAATGCTAAAAATCACCAAATTTCCCAAGATAATTGAGATGAGTGTTCTATAATGTCTAGACTCGGATATTATGATAATCTAGAGTTCCAAATCCAAGCAAAGACCAACAAAACTCATCAAAATACCCAAATTCGTCCATACCCAAAAACGAATTTTTAAAAACTCTAAAATTGACAATTAAGGCTTGGGTAAGGCATAAAAACATCCTATGATGTCTAATATAACCAATAAGCAACCTAAAAACTCATGAAACAAACCCGGAATTGTCAATTTAGGGTTCTTGAAATTCGTCCATAAAAATTGGGATTTGAGTGACTTACCTTGCTTGGGTGAATGAAAGGAGTGTAGAATCAGATTAAGCACGAAAAATCAAGTGGATTAGGGCCAAGAATCAACAAGATTGGATAAGTAATGAAGGAGATATGAGGAATCAAATTTTCTTCCCCAAAATCGCCAAAAAGGATGAAGAACAGAAGAAACGCGGCTTTTGATCTGAAGTGGGGGTGGTTTTATAGAAAATCTGTGCTTTTCCGGGTTAATTCAAGTTAATTAAACCGGATTTAACCGAACCGGGCTTACCAGACACACGGATCGATCGATCCGTGTGTAGATCGATCGATCCATGCGTGGTTGGTCGATCTCCGAGCTCCCCGCGCGCTTGCTCCGTCTGGCCATGGATCGATCGATCCATATATGGATCGATCGATCCGACCCCATTATTTATTTATTTATTTATTTATTTATTTATTTTATTTAAACACAAAAACTGAAACACTTTAAAACACAACTAAAAATTAAAATGTTAGTGAAAAATATAAAAATAAAAGAAAGAAAACTAAGATAATAGAGTTAGTTTACCGAGTGGGTTGCATCCCACTAAGCGTTTTGTTTTAAGTCACGTAGCTTGACTTGTACGCCTTTTATGCGCTGATAGGGTCACTTAGGCGAACAGTGCCGCCTTTGGTGATTGATGTGTCTGCCAGGTATGGTTTTAGCCTCTGTCCATTGACAATGAACTCAGAACCGTCCTTGTCAAAAAGAAATACCGCGCCATAAGGTCTCACTTCCTTGATGGTGAAAGGGCCAGACCAGCGTGATCTCAGCTTTCCTGGAAAGAGTTTTAAACGAGAGTTAAAGAGCAATACCTGATCATTGGCAGCAAAGTTGCGTGAAATGATCATTTTGTCATGAATGACCTTCGTCCGCTCCTTGTAAAATCTTCGAATTTTCATAGGCGGTGTGACGAATTTAATCTAGCTCATTCAACTGAATCAACCGTCGTGCTTGGGCAGATTTGATGTCGTAGTTCATCGTTTTGATAGCCCAGGCTCCTTTATGCTCGAGTTCCAGGGGAAGGTGACAGGCTTTGCCGTAGACAAGATGGAATGGTGTGGTGCCCAATGGTGTCTTGAATGTGGTCCTGTAGGCCCATAACGCGTCATCTAATCTCGGAGACCAATCCTTACGAGAGGGTTTTACCGTCTTCTATAAAATGCTCTTGATTTCTCTGTTTGAGATTTCGACCTGGCCGCTCGTCTGTGGGTGATAAGCTGTGGCGACCTTGTGTTTTACTCCATGTTTCTTCAATAGGTTGGCAAAGATCTTGTTGACGAAGTGTGATCCTTCGTCGCTGATGATAACTCTTGGTACTATAAACCTGGGGAAAATAATAGTGTTAAACAATTTAAGAACTGCTTTCGAGTCGTTTGTTGGACTCGCAAGCGCTTCCACCCATTTAGAGACATAATCAACAGCTAGAAGAATGTATTCATGCTTCCCTGAGAATTGTAAAATGTCCCATGAAACCAATTCCCCACACGTCAAACACCTCAACCTCCAAAATGAAACTTTGAGGCATCTCGTTGCGTTTGCTAATGGTCCCTTGTCGCTGGCAAGTGTCACACTTGGAGATGAATGCATGAGCGTCTTTGAACATCGTGGGCCACCAAATCCTACTTGCACCGCCTTACAGACTGTCTTAAATGTGACAAAGTACCCTGCATAAGAAGAAGCATGGCAATCATGTAAAATCGCTGGAACCTCCTCTTCTGTAATGCATCGGCGGAAAACACCATCAGCGCACTTCTTGTAGAGATACGGCTCATCCCAATAGTAGTGTCAGATGTCTCGCAAGAACTTCTTCTTGTCATGGCCGGTGAATTTCTTTGGCTCCCTTTCGGCAGCTAGATAATTGGCTATCTCTCCAAAACAAGGCATCACGACCTCTTCAACAGCTGCAGCTTCCGCAGTGTAGCAAACATCGATCATGAATACGTTTTCCTGAGGAATATTGTCATTGATTGGTACAGTCTCATCGATATGCATCCTGGATAAGTGGTCAGCTGCTCCATTGTCTACCCCCTTCTTGTCCTTTATCTCCAGGTCAAATTCCTGCAACAAAAGAATCCATCGCACGATCCTAGGCTTGGCGTCCTTTTAGTTAAGAAAATACCGCAGAGCGGCATGGTCTGTGTGAACAATAACTTTAGAACCGACAAGGTAAGAGCGAAAATTTTCAAAAGCAAACACAATTGCAAGCAATTCCTTTTCAGTAGTAGCATACTTACATTAGGCATCATCTAGTGTGCGGCTAGCGTAGTAGATGACATGAAGCTTCTTATCCTTGCGCTGTCCAAGGACATCACCAACAGCGTAATCACTTGCATCAGTCATCACCTCAAATGGAAGCTCCCAATCTGGTTCCTGGACAATTGGTGCGCTTACTAATGCTTCCTTTATGGCAAGGAAGGCTTGCATACAGGCCTCAAGNCCTGGACAATTGGTGCGCTCACCAATGCTTCCTTTATGGCAAGGAAGTCATGCATACAGGCCTCATCGAAGTGGAACTTGTTTTCCTTGCACAGCAACTGAGTTAAGGGACGGGCTATCTTGGAGAAGTCCTTGATGAACCTCCTGTAGAAACCTGCATGTCCAAGAAAACTCCGAATAGCTTTGACATAATCAGGGGCTTGAAGACTGATCATCACCTCGATTTTGGCTTTGTCAACCTCAATGCCACGCTCAGAAATCTTATGTCCTAGGACAATTCCATCTCTCACCATGAAGTGGCATTTTTCCCAGTTCAGCACAGGATGCTTCTCCTCACACCTTTTCAAAACCCTGCACAAGTTCGAAAGGCAGTTAGAGAAAGAAGACCCGTAGACAGAAAAATCATCCATAAAAACTTCAACAATATCCTCAATCATATCAGAAAATATGGACATCATGCAGCGTTGGAAAGTTGATGGAGTGTTGCACAAGCCAAATGGCATTCTGCGGTAAGCATAAGTGCCATAAGGACATGTGAATGTCGTCTTTTCCTGGTCGTCTGGGTGTATAGGAATCTGGAAGAAACCTGAATAACCATCTAAGAAACAATAGTAAGCATGGTTAGCCAATCGTTCAAGCATTTGATCAATAAAAGGTAATGGAAAATGGTCCTTGCGAGTGGCAGAATTTAATTTCCTGTAATCAATACACATCATATGGCATGTGATAGTTCTAGTTATGATCAACTCATCTTTATCATTCTTAACTACGGTCACACCACCCTTTTCGGCACTACATGCACTGGACTAACCCATTTACTATCTGAAATAGCATAAATTATACCAGCCTCTAGAAGTTTCATTATCTCCTTCTTAACAACATCTTTTAGATTTGGGTTTAATCGTCTCTGATGTTCTACAGAAGTCATTGACTCATCTTTTAGATGGATTCTATGCATACAAAGGTCAGGTGAAATGCCAGTAATGTCATCTAGTGAATAGCCTAAAGTTCTACGATACTTTCTAAGCTCACAAAGGAGCAAAGTAGTTTCTGCAGTATTTAAATGAGCATTGATGATGACAGAGAAAGTGTTCTTAGGACCGAGATACGCATACCTTAGCCCAGCTGGTAAAACTTTGAGCTCAACCTTAGGAGCTTTAAGCTCGCATCAAGGGTTCTCAGAAGATTTTGCGTTGTGGGAAACTAATGTTGGTGCATTGTCATCAAGACTAAGATAAGCTATCATCCGCTCCATCAAGACTAAGATAAGCTATCATCCGCTCAAAGCAACCTCCATCGGGTCGTCAAACAACATCTCATCAGTAATCTCTGCATCATTTTCTGATGAGTTGTCAATGGAAAGTGTCTGTCCATCAAGCATTGGCTGCTTCAGAAGCTTGTCCATTTGAAACTGCATCATGATATCTCTGAGATGGAGGTCTATAAGCCCGCGCCTGACATATATGATGGCACCTGCAGTACACAAGAAAGGTCTTCCAAGTATGAGAGGGTTCTTGGGTTCCTCCTCGAGCTCCAACACAACAAAGTCAGCTGGAACATAAGCTCCTCCTATCACCCTGTAGTTAAGAATTCCCACAGGATACTTGACCGAGCGATCAACGAACACCAATGAAAGCTTTGTTGTTTTGAAGTTTGCCAGGCCAGTTTCCTTGCCACATAGTATAGCATCAGGTTGACACTGGAACCTAAATCACATAAAGAAGCAGCGAAGTCAATTGAACCAATTTTCACAGAGAGAACGAATCGACCTAGGTCTCCAAGTGTTTTCGGCATTTTGCTGAAAAGTATTGTAACACCCCTGATCAATAAATGACAAGAAATGATGCGCACTTAGCCGCTCGATCTTAGATTTNCCTATCAAACACACCCCAAGGCTTGCCAACCCGAGATACATTTGATAGTTAGTTCGTCCGGACAAGGACTAGTATCATATGAAACCCATATATTATTTAAAAATAACCTTTTATATATATATACAAGAGTTCCAAATGACATTAAATCCACATTTGCGTTTTACAAGAGCCTATTGCTCGAAACATCAACATAGTTATTGAAACCACAATTGTTTTACAAAAGAGGCACAA
>OVAP01005127.1:0-13478 GCA_900406295.1 Aurinia saxatilis | reverse complement strand
TCGAGAGAGAAGAAGATGATCTAAGACCTCCGACCTTAGATCCTATATATATTGTAACTAAACCGCCTCGGGCCCAAGCTCTTCCGTGGGCCGCCTTCCATTTCCCGAAGATTTACTTCCATTTTTTCAGCAATCTTTTAGATAGTTTCCTTTCTCCTTAGATACTCTGCTGATTCTATTCCCGAACCTTCTTGCTTGACGGCGCTCGGAGCAAACTCTAGGGCATTGTCTTGACAAAAGATGGAAATGGGCCCACGAACCTGAACTGGGCCGTTAGGCTAGTTATAAGTGTTTCTGGCCCCACAAGATTGTTTAGATAATCTCGTGAGTCGGTTGTGTTCTGATGATCACCTCATTAAAAACCTTGGCAAAGAAAGCCACCTGGGAAAAACCTTACCAAGGGAAAAAGATTGTGGTCACGATAGTGAAATGTTCTTCGTGGGTCCTTTAGTTCCCAATGGAACTAAGTCATGCAGTTGGACCCACGGGACGCGACGTTGTTAAACGAACTGAGCTAGCTCGCGGAGTGAAATATGACTGATCTTGCGGGCCATGGCATAGCCCGCGGATGCTCGAGGAGAATGACATAGCTCGCGGGTTATGGAGAGCTCGTCCGTGGGCCATGGCCCGGACGTAGCTCGCGAGGATGGAGAGAGCACTAGGTGTGCAAGATCCGACAGTGGGTCTCGGAACGGTGAAGCTCGCGGGGAAGAGAGGGCACGGTTGTGTGCAGGCTTCGCTGCCGGCGGGTCCCAGCTGATCGAAGCCCACCGGGACGAAGACTCCGTGGCTCGTGCGGGCTTCGTCCCTCGTGGGTCCATGCCCGGTGAAGCCCGCGGGGAAGAGCTGGCTCGACCGTGTGCGGGCTTCACTGCCGATGGGTCCCACCAGGGCGAAGCTCGCTGGGACGAAGACCCCGTTGCTCGTGGGTCCATGCCCGGTGAAGCCCGCGGGGAAGAGCTGGCTCGATCGTGTGCGGGCTTCGCTGTCGACGGGTCCCACCCGGCCGAAGCTCGCCGGGACGAAGCCCCATGGCTCGCGCGGGCTTCGTTCCTCATGGGTCCCGACCAGGACGTGGCTTGCGGGCAATGGAACATGGATGGTCTTGCCGGCCATGGCAGCCATGAAGCTCGCTCATGAAGAAGGCTGGGTGGTCTGTGGGCCAGACCAGGACGTAACTCGCCTGGAGGAATGTTTGGATGATCTGTGGGCCAGGCCAGGACGTAGCTCGCCTGGCTTGTTTGGTTGGGTAGTCTGTCGGGACCCATTATCCAGGATAAGCTAGATGGTTTGTTGTATGAGTCTATAGAAGGTCTGGCCCACAGAACCAACCAGATGACCTGTCCCGCGAGCTAAGTGCCTTGCACGACCCGCAAGATAGTCCTTGACCGTTGTCCATGGGCCATGCCAACCGTGTAGCCCGCGGGGTGCCGGTACGAGCTTGTCCGCGGGCCACGTTCGTCACTTGGCTCGCGGGACAAACCTACAGGCTTTCTCCGTGATCCAAGTTTGGTCCATGTCTTGTTATATGCATTGTCGGTTGTGGGACCCTTGGTGATTCGTGCTTGATCATGTCGTTACCCATTACAGTCCATGACTGTAATGTTCGACGGTGTGGACATATGACCACTTCGTGGGCCGTAGTAGTGTTTTGCGGCAAACATTGAGCCGTTTCATGTTACCAATCTTCTGGGGTGGAATCCGACCCCCACATTAGCCTCTGCTCAATGTGTTATAAAATTATCTCAAAGGTACTAGTGAGAAGATTACAGCCTCTTTTGTCTCTTTTGGTGTCCAAGACTCAATCTGCCTTTGTTGCATACCAGCTTATAACTGATAANCGTTGTCGCGTGGGTGTCTCCGTCTACTCTTGGCTTTTCTGTTCTAGTATAGATAGATCAAAAAGATGTTTTTTCCTCCAGTTTTAGATGAGTCTATAAAAGGAGAGATATGGCTGAGCGATTCACAAGGCAGAACCAGCAACGAACTTATCGCTCTTTTTCGCTAGTGAAACGGATATATGAGTAAGCCATTGAGGAGTAGTGGCACATGAAATAGTGCATGCTCTAAGAACACATCCTAAGGTTTCAAAAAATTTCATGGTGGTAAAGACAGATATGTCAAAGACATATGACAAGATTGAATGGAGTTTTTTCGAAAGAATTCTTGTGGCTTTAGGGTTTAATTTTTTGTGGGTTTCTTCGATTATGTTATGCGTGTCTACCGTGGAATATTCTATTTTTATTAATGGGCATGCATTTGGTAAAATGAAACCTCAAAGAGGATTAAGATAGGGCGATCCTATTTCACCCTTCTTAATTATCATGTGTATTGAAGTCTTGTCTTTTATGTTAACGAAAGCTGAAATTGATGGTCTAATTCAAGGAATTCAATTCACAGTTGAAGGCCCTTCCATTACCAATCTTCTTTTTTTTCAGATGATAGCCTTTTTGTATGCAAGGCAGACCTTAGAGTGATAATCTGCAAACTACCCTGCAAGTCTATTGCTCTATGTCAGGTCAGCAATCAATCTAGAAAAATCTGCCATAACTTTTGGTTCTCTTGTAGATGTGGATACTCAAACTAATATGAGAAATATTTTGGTATTAGTAATATTGGTGGACTAAGGAAATACTTAGGTCTCCATGAGTGTTTCAGTGGTTCTAAGATTAAGATGATGGAATTGAATCTGTTCTTGAAAGAGGTGTTCATTATGAATTGTTGAGACTTATAATGAATGGGCTACGGTGTTGGAGAGATGGCCAAAGATTTGGAGGTCAGATCCCTTCAGAACTATGACAGATATTTGTAAAATGGGAGAACTATCTAGTCAAGGTAATGGTTATACTTGGGGTGCTTAGAGAAGTAGAAATTATATACAGAGTAGATTGGATATATGCTTCACTAACCAAGATTGGTTGCACAACTTCCCCTAATATGGTCACGTCTTCTTGTTAAAACGAGGGTCAGGCCATCATCTTGGTTAAGATCCTTGCCAACTTTGATAAGCCCCTTGTCAGATTTCTTTTTGATACAAGATTACTCAAGAGAGCTGGTTTTAGATATTGTATTTCTGCTAACTGGAACCAAACCTCTTCTCAGCATTCCAGAGATTTTTCTGCTAACTGGAACCAAACCTCTTCTCAGCATTCCAGAGATTTTTCTGCAAAGCTTAAAGTTTGTAGAAGAGCAATAAGAAGATTTAAAAGGAACCAAGACATGAATGCTAGAGTCCAGATTTCAACCTTGCGGGAAGAGCTCGAAAAATAACAATCATCATAAGCCCCTAGTTCCTCAAGAAAATTCTTTTTAAAGAAAGATATTATTAAAACCTACAAAGAAAAAGAAATAAAGTCGAGCTCTGATCAGTTCTTGCATTGTCTGTTCCGCTTGGTAGTCGGTTTAGGTTTGTTTTTAAACCGGCTCGACAGGTTGTAAGCTTCTCCTACCTTCGGAAGGGGATTGGTACATGCCTTCGCGTAAAGAACGCTTTTGCTTTCATTTATGAAGTCTACAACATATAAGGTGAGGACAAGGACTTAAACTGTCTTGAAGGCTGGGTTACCGCATTGGTCTTCTGAGGTGTTTTCTACATAAACAAGACTACCAAGTTGAGGTGTTTTATGCATAAACAACACTACCAAGTTGAGGCTGGTATAGGGGGTACAATATCGCAAGTTAGAGAGGAGGTTTATGGCTTAATCCTTTAATATAAGTTGTGTTTTCTAGATGTAAGACTTAGTCTCCTCAGTTCTCGAGCTTTGTTAGTCGAGGACTGTAGGCTTGGTCTCCTCAGTCCATTTTGAGCTCTGATAGTCGAGGATTGTATACTTTGTTTGGATTTTACGTTGTAAAACTTCAAGTTTTTAATATTTATTTTCATACGAGAAAACAAAATATATATATATATATATATATATTTATATATATATGTCTCAAAAGAGTAAACTGAAATGGCTTCTCAGTCTGGAGATTCTAATTCTAATTTCTTACACGACTCAGTCAAAAGGCATTGAGCAAAGAATTACTTGGAACTTCTTATTTACTCACAGATTGAAAGCATATAAGGGATAAGTAGCCTATGAGTATTTTCAAGATTTTTTCTCCTATACTAATCTTTGTCATCTTTCGGCTTTATTTCAAGGGTTTCCCTCAAGATTTACCAATGACATGAATGAAGATCTTTTCTTCCTGGTTTATGATGTTGAAATACGAGAGGCTACTTTTGCAATCAAAGGTTAGCTCCAGAGAAAGTTGGTATGGCACAGTGTTTTTCCAACAATTTTGGCTTACAATTGGACCTCAACTCTGTTCAGGGGTATGAAGATTGGAAGCAAACCTTAATTTCCCTTTATATTGGAACCAAACCTTATTTTTCCTCATCCCAAAGAAGCTAAAAGCAAAAAGAATGGTTGATTTCAGGGCTATAAGTTTATGTAAAATGATTGTCTATAAAATCTCAATGAGAAGACTGCAGAAGTATATGTCAACTATAGTTTCTCCTCAATAGTCAACTTTTGTAGCAGACCATAACATTATTATTGCTCATGAAATCGTTCATGCCTTGCATACCCATCCTACCCTCTCAAAGGATTATCTCATTGTCAAAACAGACATATCCAAATCATTTGACATAGTAGAATGGGATTTCTTAAAAGGCCTTCTGACTCGATTAAGATTTGCAGATGTACAATATTCAGTGCTTGTGAATGGAGTTCCTTTTGGTCAGTTTACTCCATCCAGAGGTTTAAGACATGGGGATCCTCTATCCCCCTTCTTATTTGTTTTATGCATTGAAGCTCTCTCCTTCTTGTTATCACAAGCAGCAAATCAAAATATCTTAGAAGGCTTTCGTATTTTTAGGATGGACCCTCATTCACTCATCTGGTTTTTGCAAATGAGTTTTTTTTTTCCTGCAAAGCTACTCTTTCACAAGTCAAATACCTTCGCCCGTCAATTATGTGGCAATATTTCAAGACAACAAGTTAACCTCCACAAAGTCTTCCCTAATTTTTTGGACCAAGGTGGTTGATGAAGTGACAACTGGCATTCAAGATTGTCTTGGCATCTATAATGTTTTGGTTTCTGGAACTTACCTGGGGCTCCCTGAATGTCTATCTGGCTCAAAAGTCCAACACATTTCCTTCCTAAAGGACAATCTCCTTAAGAAAATCTTATCCCGGTACTCCCGTTTCCTCACATTTGATGGAAAAGAATTTTTATCAAAATCTTAGCATGATGTGTTTTAGATTGCCAAAGACCACCTGTTAGAGCTTAACTAGTGCAATGGCTTCTTACTAGTGGAATTCTTTGCGTGAGAAAAAGAAAAATCACTGGATTAGTTGGAATCAGTTATGTTTGCACAAAGCTTTTGGTGGTCTTGGCTTTAGAGACTTAAAAGCCTTTAATCAGCATGCCTAACCAAATAAGCTTGGTCACTTCTGGAACACCCTCAAAGTTTAGCTGCCACGTTTCTCAAGAGCAGATATTATCCCTAGGAAGATTTTGTTTTCAGCACCCTTAGGGTCTCAACCTTCTTATATTTGGAAGAGTATTCTCTTTGGTAGAAAGTTATTGATCAAGGTCTGGTTAAAAGAGTTGCCAATTGCAACAGTCTTCTTGTTTGGGTGGATAACTGTGTTAAGGCTGAAGTTTACAGATCTCCCTTAGTGAAAAACCTTATCACTAACATTGATGTGCGTGTTAGTGACTTAATTGACAAGGCCGGGAACCCTAAGTTGGAAAATGGAGAAGCTTATCAGTGAGTTTTATGATACAGATGTCCAACTTATTTGCAAAATTAAGCCAGCCCTTTTGAAGGAAGATTACTGGACGTGTGATCATACAAGGAGTGGAGAATATACTGTTAACTCTGGTTATGCTTTGGTTAATCAAGAACGAAATTCAGCTCTTATTCAGGAGGTAACAACTCATCCCTATATGAATGGTTTTTTTAAAGAAATTTTGTGCATTAAAACTCCTTAAAAATCAAGATGTATCTATGGTGAGCAATTTTTGGAGCCTTACCTGTTGCCACCAAGTTAAGAAACGGAAGACTAAGGATAGATCCTAGATGTCAGGCATGTGGTATGGATGATGAAGATGTTACACATGTTCTTTTCTTTTTTTTCATGTGCTAGACTTATATGGTCTCTTTCAGATATTCCATCTCCCCAATTTGGTTTTGAAGCAGGTGTGATTTACGCAAACATCCACTACCTCATCTTTAAAATCCTATACCTTAGTCAGTGCATAAGTTTATCAAACCTTCCCATGGTGTTTTTGGCAAATTTAAAACAACCGTAACCAATTAACTATTAAAGGCCTTAGATTCCTAGAACTAGACACTAGTAATAAGATTAAGGAAGATTATTTGCTCAAGCAAAGAACAACAATTGGCAGAACGTTAGGGAAAATAATCATTGCAAAGGGAAGAATAGATGGAAGCCCCAACACAAAACTGGGTGAAATGCGATGTTAGTGTGTTATGGTCTCCTAAACAAGCTTTTGTTGGAGGTTCGTGGGTGACCAGAGACTCTTTGGGGCAAGTTTTGATGCATAGCCGCCAGGCCTTCCCCAATATAGCTTCTCTTGTTGAAGCCAAATATTTTTGTATACAGTGGGCTATGAAAATTTTACACTCTCATAGATTCTCTCAAGTCATTTCCGCTTTAGAAGCTCAAGAAATTTTTGGTATTGTACTTCAGCCTCTTCACTGAGTTTGTCATGAAGCAAATATAGGAGCATCTCTAAGTTTAAGCTTATAGTTGAGGGTGGAGACAAAAATTTTGGTATTGTTCTCTAAGTTTAAGCTTGTAGTTGAGGGTCGAGAAGCAAATATAAGGGCATCTCTCATTGCTAAAAGTGTTACCTGAGATGGTCAGATGCAATCTTATGTCTCCATTGGTCCACCATCTTGGCTATCTCCACACTTTCACAATGAGACACATTGCTCTCTTTAGCTCTCTCTCTCTCTCTCTCTCTCTCTCTNCTCTCTCTCTCTCTCTCTCTCTCTCTCTCTCTCTCTCTCTCTCTTCCTCTCTTTTTTTTGTACTTATATTCTGTTTTTTTTTTTCCTTTGGTTGTATCTCTTGGTTGTATCTCCTTAAACCTCTTCTTATATTATTCAGTTGAAAAAAAAATATATAGGAGAATTTTCTGATGTTGTATTCATCTCAAGCTCGTGCATTTTATACAAGGATTTACAATCTTAACAACTTATGTTCCTAAGATCACAATCTATTTACGATAGAAAGAAATATCAATAACTAAACTTTGATATATTAAATTTGGGTTTTGTGAATATCCAATCCCAAACAAGCTAGGCATGCGTAATTACATATTACTTTTCTATGTATTGCATTACGAACACCATGACAATCTACCTTTATATGTTTGGTTCTTTCACGAAACACTATATTTGCTAGAATGTACAAAGCTGCCAGATTACATAGTGAAGCTACATTGTTTCTTGCTGACTTTTTCCCGATTCTAGCAATAGTCCATGTAACCATTTCAGTTTGCAAACCGTGAGCAACATACTTCGATACTCAACTTCAGTTGAAGAACGAGCCACAACCTCATGTTTCTTAGTCTTTCAAGACACTAATGAATTTCCAAGAGTGACAAACCAAGGACCAACATGCTTTCTGGTCACTGGGCATCTTGCCCAATCTGAATCACTCGATCCAAGAAGATGAAAATTACAATGTGCTGCCAAAAAAATACCTTAACCTGGAGCTCCTTTCAGATACTATACCTCACACAAGGTCGAGGAAAATTTGCAAAGGATGAATGCCGAGGAGAAAGGGTGGAACAGCATATTCTCTTGGGAAAAAAATAATAGAACGACGAGTGGCGGCAGATGGTCGACATAGACGTTAATCTTATCAGGGTTAGAAGAGGATGAAGAGATATAAACTTAAAGAGATTTTTCACTCAAATATAAAATTAAATCGAAAGGGTATATAGTAAAAAATTTCTAAAACAATGTTGAAAAAGTTTTCTCACTCACCTAATTAACCTAACATTTTATGTTTCCAATTGAAACATTTTTAAACCTTGACCCATTACAGTAATGTAAGTATCACTCTTAACATGTTTATTATTTCTTTACCCCAAACGAATATACTATTATTTCATATCACCTTTTGAACTCATATATGTTCGGATATTATTAGTATAAACAAAAATAAAAGACAATGTTATTCAAATTATAAAAATAGGCAGAGTCAAAACCTTTTGTATGGAAAATGTTGTATGAAATTAAATCGACGTAATGCCCAGATGTTGTATAATCAGTCTCTGGGAAGTGCAATTGTAATTAATGCCTACAACGGTTTCACCATGATGAAGGTCGCAGGGAGAAGAAACACAACATCTATGAGAGCCATTAAGCTTCTCCCTTCAAATTAACAGATCAGAGAAAGATTTTCAGCACGATTCTTTAACAATACACACATATGAAAAAACAATCTAGCTGATAAAAACTATACAAGTGATGTTACCTCTTATTCTTCCGAAGATAGCAAAATTCCTTGAAGAACTGATTTTAAATGTTCTCGCAGATGTGGTTGCAGTGCACATAATGAATCCAAAAAGATGGAAACCTAATTAGTTCAAATTGACAATATATAAAAGTTGAGCAAAATCAGAGAGAGTCAAATCAATATAGAAAATGAAGCTCTAATTTAAGGTAAAGAGATCCAAGATGAATATAAAAGAACTAATTATCTTCTAACCAAACATTGAGCATGATACAAAGCTCAGAACAACCCCAAGGGTTTATACTCCCAAAGTCACTTGCTTGATCCAAAAATGTACATAAATCTCTATCAACATCCAAATATGAATTCAACCAACAAGATTTAACTCATAATCTTCAATTTCTAATTCATTTCAAACTCAGTATTTCTCAAATTCAGCTCCATAAAGCTACAAACTTCATCAACCATAACACCACATTTCATCTCAATTGATCAATACCAACCCGAAACATACCCGAAATCCCTTAGATAATAGATAGAGGATTTGAGATTAGTGTTGTATAGAATTAAATCTAGGCAATGCCCAACTACTTTCTAATAAATAAATAAAAAACAATTTTGTCCGAAATATATCGATTAATAATTAAATATGTTTTCCAAAAACTAAAAGCAATTCTACGGATCAGATTTATATAAAAATCATCTCAAATCGATAATCTCTTCTATTGGACGTTTGCTTGTTACAGATCATCTACTACTCTTCCTATGAGTGTTTGCTTTTCTCAAGGGTTGGTACAAACTTTGTAATAGGTTCGCTTTTCAATGGCTTCAAGGTGAGGACGTGGTTCTTCTCTGGTCTGTAGATGTCAGAGATTGTTGGCCATAAGTAGCAGTATGTAAGAATTATGGAGGCTTGGTTGAAGTATCCCCTCTTAAGAATCAAGGGTTTTCCTTGAACCTAGGACTCCTACTTTGCTTTGTTTCTTGGTGTAAGGGTTGGTAGTATCTACTGGTTACGGTGTGAGTTCCTTCCTTCTCCAAAATCTTCCTTTGCTGATATTGTTGGTATCAGCTTCTACCGGCGTGCAGGAGGTTTATGCGGATTGAGTTTGTGGTTTTCTCAGTTTTAGCTCTCGCTCTTATTTACTTTACGTGCAGTCCCACTGTTTTTGATTAGTTGTCATTGTATTTGCCAATGAACTCCTGCATTATCATGCTATAAATTCCTGAGTTTCTGAGTTCATATAGTCAAAAACTGTAGGCTATGTTGTAATACGGGCCATTAGTTTTTATAATATCAAAAGACAAAAAAAGCAATTTTACGGATGGAAGAAAAATACACATATGTGTCTGCCTTTTTTGTATAACGAAATGCTTATACTCCCAAGATTAATTTGAAAATACAATAATGTACAAGAAGTACGAAAATGGTAGATTTTTTTTTTTTTCTGTCGACGAAAATGGTAGATTTACTCAGCTCTGACTTGCTTGAGAGCCGAGGATAAGTACAATCTGACATAGGAAAAGTAAAAACTTGATAACGTGTGCCAAAACTGGATTTTATTTTTGAATAAATTAATTTTTATTTAATTGACTTTTGTTGGAATTAAATTTCCTCCTTTTTTCTGAAACAAAAAAAAAGAAAAGTAAAAAAAAGTGTGTCGTTCCTTGGAATATAGAGAGAGGCCGAGCACGCGAGTGGGCACTGTCGTCGCCTCTTTGCAGCTTTGACCCTAGACGCGATTTCAGGTGTTCCTTTCACTTCCGTTTCCTTGGTATCTAGGTTTAATCGATTCGAATTGAATCTCAGTTTATGCGATTTCTAGGGTTTATGCTTCGATTTCGCTTGGATTTGTTTGGTTTTGCAATTTTCTGATTGCCAACATTGTAGCCTCCGGTTTCTGATTTTTGCTTGATTGTTCGATGGCGGATATCACCATTGTAGAAGATGATTAAGGTTTTTGATGCTTGATGCCTTTTTGTTTTGTTTTGTTTTGTTTTAGGCAGGTGTTTGGTACTCTTCATTGAATGATACAAATAGGCGAGAGGCATGGAGTGCAACAAAGATGAGGCGGAGAGGGCAAAAGAAATTGCAGAGAAGAAGTTCAGCATGAAAGACATTGCTGGGGCCAAGAAATTTGCCTTGAAGGCTCAAAGCCTGTATCCAGAGGTCGAAGGTGTTTCTCAGATGTTAGCCACTTTGGATGTGTATATTGCTGCAGAAAACAAATTCAACGACGAACTTAATTGGTATGGAATACTCAATGCAAGTCCCTGCGATGATTATGAAACATTGAAGAGGAAGTACAGGAAGCTTGCTCTGCTGCTTCACCCCGATAAGAACAACTCCATAGGAGCTGAAGGAGCATTCAAGCATGTTTCTGAAGCTTGGAAATTCTTGTCGGATAAGGACAAAAGAGCAGCTTATGATCGTAGGAAGAGTTTGCACACAGTTTTTCAGAAGGTTTCAGTTTCTTCTTCTAATAATGCCTTCTGCAATTTCACCAAGACTACTTTTACTGCAAATGCAAGGACGACAACGACCCAGAAGAACAATTCGACAGCCCAGAAGAACAATCAGACTACACAGAAGAACAATTCAGAAAAGCCAGTTGGTAATACTCAAAAACCAGGACCGACTGATCATCATACAGCCACAATGCCAAGCTCATTTACTGCATCCGGGCCCTCGCACCAATCAAAATCAAATACATTTTGGACAGTCTGCAGGAGATGCACGATGCAGTACGAGTATCTTAGGGTTTATGTCAACTGTAACCTTCTGTGTCCTAATTGCCGACAGTCATTCTCAGCAGTGGAAGTCCCTAAACCGGGTATTTCAAGCCATTGGAGTAGTAAAAGCTGTTTTAAACGAAACTTGGATCCAAAGTTGGCTGCAAACCACAACGCTTCCACAGGTTTATTTAGTGACCCCAAGTGGACATTCTCAAGAACCAGCAGTCCAGCTCATGCTGCAAGTGTGGTTCAGCAGGCTTATGAGAAAGTGAAGAAAGAACGCGAGGAAGCGAGAGCAACCGCGAGAAAAGAAAAGAAGAATGCTAAAAGAAAGAGCACTACTGATTCGTCGTCTGCTTCTGGTTGCTCTCTTAAAAAGAGGAAAGTAATAGGAGATACTGAGGTCGGTTGCTCAGTTGGAAGAAAGGTCACTTACTATGTGACTCGTGAAACCGGAAGAAACATGGGAAAGTTACATGCAACCAAAGAGAAATTATCTCCCGGAATCCAGAAAAAAGATTAGCTAGGAGGATGTAACTAGTGAGATAAAGTCATGTTTGCATTCGGAATCAGTCAAGGGAATTTTGAGTTATGCAGCCGTAATTGTGATCCTGAATCAATTGAAGGAGTTTTGAGTTATGCAGGCATAATCGTGACTTGATGTATCTTTTGGTTCTAACATTGTAGTAGAAAGGGTTGAGTCTTTTCCGGGTAGAGGAAGCAACTGCTTTCCAATTTTTTCAGAAGAGACTCAGTGTTGTTGTAGCAACGAGGATTTGGTTTCACTGCTCGAGTAAAATTCTCTGTAAGATATCGATGCAGTACGAGGTCTGCCTCATTTTCTTTGTAGATTTTGGTTCAAACTCTGTTTAGGTTGCAAGTGTATCTGTCTTCTTATGGACATCATTGTTAATTAAAGACATCCATTTAAATCACTTCATGCTCCGTAGATTGTAAGATGACACAAATCCGCAATGAAATGAGATCCAGGAGTCCAATGTATTAAATTTCTATTCAAGTATCCAACACACGATAAAATATGGGCAGTGCGTACAGAGTAGGATACAAATAGTTTAGAAATTTGAATTGATCACTGGAATTCTCATCAGACAAGTTAAGCGTCGGTTTCCTGTTCGGTTAGTTAGAACATTTATACATTTGGTAATTGGTTCTTTTTTTTTCTTTTTTTTTGAAAATGACATTTGATAATCGGTTCGTACTGTTTTTTTTTTCTCCTCTATCAGTGTTATCTTCTTCGGTTAGATCATGCGACGTGTGGTTTTTCTAGTAAGTTGGGGCTTATGTTTTTTCTGGTAGGTTAGAGCTTATTTCTCTTTTCCATATAATTCCTCTAGAAATAGAGCTTATGGTTGGGGGTTTTTTCCTCGTTTTCTCCTTATTGGGACTTATTTTTTTCATCTAGGAGACTTGACAAAGCAATACAAGATGCGAAGATTCAAGAGTCAGAAGATTGTTTGGACTCTCTATTTAAGAAGAATTTTCATGGTTTCAAGATCAGAAGGACCTTCATAGTTGACTCAGTAGTATCTAGATAGCTTTATTTAGCCTTGTTATATTAAAGTTTTTGTGATTCTGATTTATTGTTCCTTGTATTATTCGATTGCCTACTTTCAATAATACTGATCTAGATGATTAAAAAAAAGGGTTAGTATTATATCGAGGTTCTTGTGTATTTGTGTTATGTATAATATTGTAACTTCTATTGGTTGACCCGCGCTACACGTGGGATATGTTAATTTTTTTATTATTTGTTTTGTTCTTTAAGTAACAATGTTTCACAAATATTTTGGTAATTGTAGTATAGTTTTGAAAGTTGTTTTGCCATGTTGTTTTAAAATGTCTATGATGCATAATCTTTGTGATTTGCTATTTGACAGTATATTGCATGACTGTAAACTTTATATGTAAAAAACTCTATCATTATATGTACCCCGCTCAAATGCAGGTGGTAACACAATGACAACACTAACAGAACCGCTAGACTACAAGTCATGGTCATTTTGCTAAGATTTTAATCACTTAGTTTGTAATTTTTAAAAAAAAATTTGCTTTTTTTTAATTCTTATATTTATTGATACAAACCTTGATTAAGTTAAAAGTTTAATATTTGTGTTGGATAGATATAATTGATTATATACGGAGTCTAATATCCTATTAAAAATTAAAATAATTGTTTTGATTCATCTAACTCTACTAAATCAGAAGTCATTTTAGTAGTAACTTCTCATCTCTCTG
>OVAP01005126.1:0-13481 GCA_900406295.1 Aurinia saxatilis | reverse complement strand
AACAAACACCTTGTTACACTTATCTGTTTTAACAGGGAACTAACAAACATAGTATTTGGCGGGCCGGACGGCAGACCGCGGATAACCAGCGGGCCAGACCGCACGAGACCGCACGAGACCGCAATCCCAAACGGGCCGGACCGCGAGGCATTTGTTTTGCGGTCCGCAAAACAAATGCCCATACCCGCATTACATGATACCCTAACGGGCCTAGACCGTGGGCCGCGGGCCCAATTGACACTCCTACTCTTCGGAGACTTGTAGTCATAGCACTATAGGTCTTTGATATCTCGACCTCGACAAGGTTGACATCAATAATTTTGAAACCATATTTATATGTTTAGAAATTATCATTATAAATTTTGGAATTGATTTTTTTCTACCAAAATTAAAATAAAAATAATTTATTTTTCATCTAAATTTTTTTCTTAAATTTTAGATTTTAAAAATAAATTTCTTGAATTTTCAGAATTTTGTTTGTTTTTTAAAAACATTTTTAACGATTTTTTAAAAACTTTTGGAAATATATTATTATTATTTATTAAAATATTAATATTTTAGTATTTAAAAAATCAGAAGATAGCGGACGTTAAGTATCTTTTTGTTTGAGGTTGTAAAATGGGTAAAATTATTAGTCAAAGTACTAAAATGGGTAAAATTATTAGTTGGAGTAGGAAAGTGGACAGTGCAAAAGTTTGTATAGTAAAATGATTATCAAAATTTAGTTCGGGTATTAAAAAGGAGTTTTCCCTTTATTGTTTGATTCATTTAGACTGAATATTCAAAAAATAAAAAAAGCAATCTTAACCAGACTAGTTTTTAGGTGGTATAAAAAATCATATCTCACTATTTAATATCCAGGTAAATAAGAACACTGATTTGATCTGGAAATTTAAAACTTAAAACGTCTTTATAGATTTACAAAACAATACTATAAACCATAATCAAAATTAAGTTTTACTTGGAATCCATTTTCAATCACCACATTAAATTGTAAAATTGCAAATTTCAAATTTAATTTAGCTATTTTGCTGTTTTTATGACTTTGACACTATTTTATTATGTAAATTAGTTCTATAGTACTCCATTATTTTGTTTTCTTACATATATAGTTCTTTGTTTTTTAAAGGATGTCATTTTTAGCTCTTGGACAGGTCTTGCGTGTCCTTTTGATATTTTGACCTCGTCGCATAAATGCACTGAAAAAAATTTGTTACCACTTCATTGGTATAATAAGAATGAACCTTGGAATATGAAAATAGAAGGCTCAAACTATTAGTCCTTTAATTGTATTTGTTTTCATTATAGTTATTTTTTTCCTACAATCAAGGGGTCAATTAATCAGTTGAATTTTATACACATACCCATTGAAAATAAATAACTACAAAGTAAATAACTAATTTTGTTAGGTTTTTACCAAACTCCCATTTAACATATATGTGTCGCATTCGTTGGTATCATTCTCTCCCCGTCACAACTCTCATACCTCTCCCCCTTCCCTCCATCACCCACATTTTAACTACTTGCTAAGAGGTGGATGTCATACGAATATGAAACATACTACACGTCAACAAACACTAAATTTTATTGAAGGGAGAAGTATTAATATTATTCTCGGACGGATATAGCAACCACAACTTTAAACATATGCATGTGACATGTCAATATAAACAACTCGAACAAATAAGAGCTATTGATACCATGTCACATTAGTAGAAATCAATCTACAACTGAGCATCCGATCTTTAAAAGTCAACCTGTCCCGAACCAAAATCCAATAACCTAGTATATGAGTTTGAGTCACATATGCCTCCTTGATTTTGCATACTAAAGGGAATATCACTATTCGTTGATGTTAGATATGTACACATAACTCAGTCTGTATATTTATCAATAAAGTTTCTCTCGATTTAGTTCTCTGAATGCACAAAATCATAACAAAAAAAGAAATTTTCTTCACTTGATTAAAAAAATAAGAGGACCTTACTTTCTCTTTCATAAATTTGAATTCTTTAATCAATTGTGACCCTGTTGGTTTTTGATCCGTTTGTGCTCATGATTTGGCACCATATCAAACCACTTTAGTTAATTGGTAGTTATGAGAAGTTAATATAAATCCATAGATAACATTCGTTTTCCTTAGTATCTTCTATGGTATGTGTCTATATAAAGGGAAAAATTGTAGAGAGTTACAAATAAGAAAGTAATAGTTGTTCAACAGTGAATAAACACGAGATTTTTAGAGAGAGAAAAATGTCTTAAAACAATATGCTCTGAGGAATCAACTGAAAAGACATTTGAACAGTTTTCCTTATGATCTCTTCCCTGACCTTTGTGTCGGTTCTCAAATCGTGTACAAACCATATTCATAATCAAACCAGACAAAGGTATATCTTCGGTTTAACACTTCCGCGTAAATCTTTTTATAGATCTTATTATGGCTTGGAAATCACACAATCGACAAGAAAACACTTATAATATGTTCTTATGAATTATGATTCTAGCTATATTATTATCACTCGGCAACAACATATATATCGATAAGAATCAGTTTCTTACGGTGCTCCAAAAGTTCATTATTTTTATTAACTAGTGAATAAATCTCTCTTTTATCAATCAAATGTATAATCTCCACTGAACATAAAGAAGAATTACTCCCTCTGTTTCTTAAAGAGTGTCGTTTTGACTCTTTGCACACAAATTAACAAAACATATTAAAAGTTATGTTATGCCCCTAAATAATAAGTTGACTGTTCATATTCTTATTTGTTTTGAGGTTAAATTCGGTATTTAGTATTAAAAGATATATTGGAAAATGAAAACGACACTCTTTGTGAAACAAAAAATTAAGTCTAAAACGACACTCTTTAAGAAACGGAGGGAGTATTAAATTATCAAAACTTGAACGGGTTGTATTACTTGAAAACCATCAAATTCAGAGTGCACCATGCAACCACTTTTTTTTTTTTGTCAACTCTGATTAACATTAATGAAGTGGGGTTTGTGTTTTGGCCCAATACAACATAAACTTGCAAATTAAAATGCAACAATAAATTCCAAAAAAGATTACAACATTTTGTCTAGGAAAAGATAAGCATTTTAATAATACAGTTTTGCTGAAATAAGAACTATGTGGTATGATCTTGTTGCACAGATTTTATCTTCATTGAGAAGCTTCTCCCACTTCTGCCGCAAGCCCCACTTATCCCTTTTGTTGTTCGCCGGTTAAAACCATTAGCCATCTTTAGATAAGCTCAAATTTATCCGAATTGGAAGTCTTCTATGAGGATTTGGCTGCACATAATTTAGCCTGATCAACCAAATCTAGAAAAATAAAGTTTGGACTTTTGTTCTATGAAAACTTCAACCTATAACAAAGGGAAGATTTTATTTTCAATAGACAAAAGAACCAGCAAAAAATGGCTAAAATTTAAGGATCCGGAATTTAGCTTCCCCAATATATTGAGAAACTTTGAAACAAAAGGAAAAAAAAAAACCGACTGAAGTCGGATTTGAACCGGAATAACACCAAAGTTACAGATCCGGTAAATCGGAAACCACCGGTAATAAAAGAACCCTGATCTCAGGAGCCAAAACCGGAAAATTCCGGATCTCAAACCGAAACTCGGAAACAAACAAAAGAAAGAGAGAAAAGAATCTAAAACAACTAGTATATACATGCACAGCGCCGGTGAAATCGCCGAACGCCGGTAGAAACCTTTAACAGATCTAGAAGTTCTTCTTTTCTTTTAGAGAGAAGGGAGAGGTGTATGTGGTTAAATTAATAGACAAGTTTTTGATTTTTTTTGGAATTTCCACCATGCTTGTGCCTAACAATTGGAGTGGTTTTCTATCTTTCTTCTAGTTAATGACATTTAGGCTCCAAATGGTGATCACTAAAAAGGAAAAGAATGAAGAAGAATACTGAATTCATTTCCGTTCCTTAAAAATTACACCATTTGTAAGAAACTTTTGGTTCCTGTGATTTCTCTTCGTTCCTCTTCATTCCTCATCCTGCAGAGAATTATTGAACAAAAATATTCTCAATCAAATTCGATGAGAAACAAAAGGAACCACTTTTTTTTTACAATTCCCTTTCATTCCTCAAATTTGTTCCTTTTTATTCCTCTCATTCTTATTCTTCATCATTCTTTTTGTTCCTATAGTGGTCACCAGTTAAAGTCTTAGAGAAAGATGAATATGAAGTGTGTTAGATCTTATATACAATTGTGAATAAAAAAATTATAGGTGGTGAGCTCACAATGATTTCATGACTTTTCATGAAAATATGATGTATCTTAATATTATTGGATGTGTGACATGTCATCAAAGTCCGTTTTAATTTCTCTACGTCCCATAACGATAAAATTGTTATCTATTAAAAAACTAAAATTGAATTAGTTTCCAAAATATACCCATTAATGTATATATATTAACGATAAAAATGTTCTTTATTAAAAAGAGAAAATTTGAAAAAATGTTTTTCTATTAAATAGGAAAAAGGTTTATATCAAAATTTTCTAAATTAGAAAGAAAAATTATATTAGTTTCTAAAAGCAAATTCGTTAACGATAGAAAGGTTCTCTATCTTAAAGAAAAAAACAAATTAACATATGTGATATACTATAAGGGAAAAAATAATTTTTGGATTTAAACGTTTTACACATAATATGTACTAATAATTTTTCATAGGTGAAATATTATGTATAAAATTTTGACCAGTTACTAAATATTTTAATCACATCTTTATTTCTATATATTTTGTAACAATGGCGATGAATATCTATACCACTATTTTTACGTTTTAAAACTTGATTTCCTTATGTTTTACCAATAAAAAACAATTCATAATTTGTATAGCTTTTTATAAGATTGTTTGCACTACATATATTGCATGTGTTAAAATTAGCAACTAGCTAGGTGAAACGAAACTACATTACTTGCTTACTTATATCATCTTTTTACATATGTTATTATTTGGCGAAAATTCTTTAAAAATTCAAGTGTCTTGAGTATGAGATCATATAAAAAAGAAAAAAGGAAAAAGGGAAAAATAGCTAAATAATGAGTTATTTGAATTCTCCGCGGGGAATCATTGTGTTTAGTTGTTATTTCTTGCATAGGTAATTGGCAAACAAAAACTTTGAATTGGAACCCGTTTTATTCCAATGGTTGGAAGCTGAGATAAACGATATTGCTTACACACCATTTTGTTGAACCCGTCTTATCAACTGTTTGGGAGATGAGAGAAATGATATTGACTGCTAATTTTTTATTATTAAATTATTTGGTTTTTTTGAAAGATTAGCAATTGGTTTTATATTTTTAAGATGGTGCTAGAAAAAATCGATATATTACAATTTGATATTGATATAAATGAGGCGGGCACCACCTAGTTATTCATTATAGTAAACCAAATTCAAAGTTATCCTATATGCATATCATAACTTGTATGCACTTTAAAAATTAATTTGATTTACTCTTCCTTTTTTTGCAATCCAAATAATCCAAGTGAATCTGACTAATTGTGGATGAGTCACTGAATCATTCTAACCGAGTTTTCAATTAGTTCTTTGACTCAGCTCTGATTACCCTGATACATATGACTATGTCCAATTAAAAACACAACTAAATCTCAATCACTGTATCACATACGAGTGCTTGAATTTTTTTTCAATTTCTTTTTCCCCATGAAAATAATTTTCAGAAAATTACAACGATTTGACGATGTAGTGCACAAATTACAACTATTTGCCAACAAAATAATTGTAGTTCTTCTAAGACCTCTCTATCAACAAGGAAGATCTAGTAGATTATTTGACCAACCAAGGCGTACGAATCATTTATTTATTTGAATAAAGGGTCTCAAGTTGTGTTAGCTGACAGAATTTAAATACCTAATTAAACTTTATTCCAGGCCACAGTAAAAAAAATCTAAGATATGTCCAATATACTGAAATATTCTTTATCTTATCAGAATAGTATTATAATTTGGCTATGAATCTTTAAGCAGTACAGTTTACAACTAGACTTGAGCTGCTAAAATATTCTTGAGCGAAAGCAAGCGGTCAAAAGACCCAAAAATAACTTTATTTATTTTAATAAAAAATCTCCAACAAACCGTGCATGAAAATAAACGCATTTCTTTATATATTACCTATGATTCGGTACAAAATCCAAAACATTGAACATGAAACCAATAATTGTGATGATTATTCGCAAGCATAATAACCATATACTCCGTTTTAACACAATTCACACAAATTAAGAAAATTATTCAATTTTTTGTTTTACCCCTATTTAATATATTATATTCTTTGATTTTTATAATTAATAAACTTAAAAATAGGAATAAAACTGAAAATTTGATAATAAATCTATATTAAAAATACAAAACAACACTCAAAATATAATAATTTTTTTACTTTAAAACAACACTTAAAAAAACCAGAGAAAGTATATATTATATAACACCGGGCTAAGTAAATATTAACCTATATATTTTCTTTACTTTTTCTCTTAAAACATTTAAATATATGGAAACTTGAACAATTTCAACATTGAAACCAGCTGATATATGCACATGACTGACTAAAAATTAAGTATATGCATATGTCAAAACATTAAGCTCGAGAAATAATCATGAGTAATACCATACTATTAATATTTACTATTATAGTTTCATTTATAGCTTAATATGGAATAGAATTGAATTAATGATTAGTGATGTCGGTAAGTTACTTCAATGTTTGGTAATGAAAAAAAGAGATGAACAAAAATTGTCGTAATAAAGTAGGCTTAAGCTAGTTGGATTATGGGATATTTTAAACCAGACAAACCTAAATCATTAATTATATAAAAACAAGAAAAGAAATAATGAAATCCTGTTTTTCGAGGATTTTGAGTGCTAAACAACAACAAAATGAAAGTTGTCACTGTCAGGGGATTGCTCAAACTGGAATAATTACGTGTTACAATTAAACTATACAAAAATTTAATAGCTAATTCACTTTGAAACTGAAAAATCTAAAAAATGCTTGAATACTTTGGCTATGGCGGTGTTTATGTTTAATGATCAAAAGCTCTGTTTTTTATGCAAGCGTGGGTATAAATGCAGAACCTTTTCTCATTTTATTTTTTTTGGGCTTCGTCTTTCTTTTTTTTCCTTTCTAAAAAGCCACTCGTTTGCTATCTCTCTCTCTCTCTCTCTGCAGCTGAAGAACAGAGAAAAAGGGGTTTATTTATCTGACCAAAGGACCCATTTTGGTGAGCAAAAGATTTCAAGTTTGTACAGAAAGTGGCACTGATTCTGTAAATGGGTATCTTTCTTCCTGTCTCCTTTAGCTTGATTTTCTGCTTAAATCTGGTCTAGGGTTTTTGTAAGCTTTTCTGGGTTCGTACGGAAACATCATCATCCGTTGACCGAGATTCTCTGCCCCTTTTGCTTCTTAACTTGGCTCCTTTCTTTAATTTGTGTTATCTGTGTTTTGTACTTTCCAAATCCGAGATTTTGATTTCGGCTTTCTCTTCTTTCTTCAAGGTGGATTGTGTCTTCACTGCTGCTCTGAAGACCTAAGTGGATGTGTTTGTGTGGGAAGTTTTATTGATTTGTAGTGCCTTTGATCCTGGAGGTTTTGATTAGTGTTGGTTTCTGACAAGTTTAGGAGAGATGGATGTGAGTGAGAAAGATGAGTTTTCAGCAGAAAAGAGGAGTCTTGAGAGTGGTATCAACTATGATTCGGTTAATAATCCGCCTGCAGACTGGCGAGTCTCTGCTTCTAATCCGCCCATTGATTCTTACCCTCAAGAGAATCTGATTTCAGCTTGTCCTTCGTCTTGTTCTCCGTCTCAGATGATGGAGTCGTTTGGGCAAAGTCTTTGGTATGATCCCACTAATGTTCAGGCTGTGGGTTATGGCGGTTTCAATGCTGGTAATGCATCCTCTTCCTCTTCCTTTAGGTGTAATCTCGATAGATCTCTTGAAACGGGTTGGAATCTGCCTAATTTGTTGCCTCCTAAAGGCAATGCTCTCTTCTTGCCAAACGCGGCTAGCTTTCTCCCTCCGAGTATGGCTCAGTTTCCAGCTGATTCGGGCTTTATAGAGCGTGCAGCCAGGTTTTCGCTCTTTAGCGGTGGGAATTTTAGTGATATGGTGAATCAACCACTTGGGAATCCTGAGTCGATTGGTTTGTTTCTTCAAGGTGGTGGAACAATGCAAGGGCAGTGCCCAAGTAATGAAGTAAATGTTGGTGAACCTCACAATGATGCGTCTATGACAGCGAAAGACCCAAATGTTCGATCTGGTGAACAAGCTAAACCGAATGTTCCTGGATCAGGGAATGTATCCGAGGATACTCAGTCTAGTGGTGGTAACGGTCAGAAAGGCGGGGACACTTCTTCCAAAGGCTTCAACTCAAAGAAGAGGAAAAGAAATGGACAGGTGAAGATTGGAGTTACTCTTTTATCTTGCTTCTCTCTGGCCTTTTAGATTTCTTTTAACATTTTGGTAATATATCAATTTGTAGGGTTCTGAAGCAGATCAGTCAAACAGATCTCAGCAATCTGAGGAAGAACCAGACAACAATGGTGATAAAAAGAGGAATGATGAACGAAGTCCAAATTCAGCAGCCAACAAGACAAACAGTGGTAAACAACAGGGAAAACAAACATCTGACCCTCCAAAAGATGGATATATTCACGTGAGGGCACGAAGAGGCCAGGCCACAAACAGCCACAGTCTGGCAGAAAGAGTACCATTTCTAAAATCATCTTGGAAGTTGAATAGAAGCAATATCTTCTTGTATTGTGATCTAATTAAACTTTGTGATTATAGGTGAGGAGAGAAAAAATCAGTGAAAGGATGAAGTTTCTTCAAGATCTTGTACCAGGTTGCAACAAGGTAGAGTCTTTTAGGTGTTGATGGATATTAATATGTAAGCAGGGAAACAAAGCTAATGCAGAAAGTGGATATGTGTCTGTGAGCAGGTGACTGGGAAGGCAGTTATGCTTGACGAAATCATTAACTATGTGCAGTCGCTACAACGCCAAGTTGAGGTATGAAATTTCCTCAAGTCTTAACTCTCTGCTCTTTGTGTTTGATTCGTGTAATCAGTGTGCTTCTCTTCTTGGTTAATCAGTTTTTGTCGATGAAACTTGCAACTGTGAACCCACAAATGGATTTCAACCTTGAAGGTCTTCTTGCAAAAGATGTAAGAGGATTTGGAAGGCTCTTGAGTAGATTCTACTTAGCAATTTAAGTTAAGATAGGGTTCTAATGACCAAATTCTATGCACAGACGCTTCAACTACGAGCTGGGTCTTCATCTGCAGCAGCATTTCCTCAAAATATGTCATTGGCTTATCCTCCTCTACCACATGGATTCATGCAACAGACCCTTTCCAACATGGGAAGGACCACTAGCTCTCCAATGTCTCCTATTAGGGGTGGATTCAAGCGACAGGTATGTACAAGAGGTCTTGAAAATGAACAAATCTGATTAGCTCATAATCTGATTTTGTTTGGTGATTAAATGTAAATAGGAAACAAATGGATGGGAGGGAGATCTGCAAAATGTGATCCACATTAACTATGGAGCTGGTGATGCCCCACCTGACCCTCAAGCAGCAACATCTGCAGGTGAAAAAATGAAATCTCTTTTAACTTCTTTACCAAATGAATAATAATTTGTTTAGGTAAAAATGTTCCTATTTTTATTTTTATAACAGCATCTCTTCCAGCTGCAAACACTGAAAACATGAAGGTTGAGCCCTGAAATTTCATCCTGTTAGATAGAATATTAAATTCTTGTATTTTTTTCTTCTTCTTCTAAGTTACTGTGTACTATATTATAATGATGTTACTATTAACGACTACAATACTATTGCTACTACTAAGCATTTAAGATTAGAAAAGGAAGAGTATTTTATCTTGTTGTGTGGTTGTATGGTGTTTTCTTTTTACTTTTTATTTTCTATTTTACCAAGAAAAGCAATTTACTAAAGTTTATTTTTTGTTAAAATGACTTGTATGTTGTATCTCACCCGTATTGAAGCATACTCTTGGGATGAACACAATTTATGCTGAACAATCATAACAAAATCCAATATTAAGCTAATTTGTGGCTTTTTTGTTGTTAATATGTTAATACTCTTTATTAATACATGCATATATTGTAATTTTCAAATGGGCAAATAGCAGAAAAAGAGAGGTTCAAATATAGAAGAAAAAACATGTTTCAAAGCGAATTAAACAATAAAGGCTAAATTGCAGTTAAGATGACAATGATAGAACTCAAATAGCTGAACCACATGTGAAATCTATGCCATGAGACAATATCACCCACTTCACAAACTCTTTTGAGACAGTTTCTATCTTAATGCTAGATATCAAATTATTGGTTAAGCGAGAAAGTACAACTCAGAAAAATATATGATAAAAGGCTACACTATGGTTTATGAAAAGCTGTGACAAAAACTAGAATTTTATAATTGCACAAAATATGACTATTATTTCATATAAGTTTTTTTTGTTGGTTATAATAATTTTTGGTTATAATTTTTTGACTAAAAAACACGAAGCAGGAATAAAATGAGGAAGACTATGGCGTCCAACTACTACTCTGCTCAGATAAAGCAATGCATTGAGTCGAAATCTCGAAACCTGAGCTTCCATTTGAAGACGATCCATGGCCATATAATCAGAACCATCACCTACCCAGAAACATTCTTGCTCAACCAAATCGTCCACGCATATGCCTCCATCACAAACTCCACTTACGCACGCCGAGTGTTCGAGGAAATTCCCCACCCGAACTCTTACTCCTGGAACAATCTTCTCTTGGCTTATTCAAACTCCGGGCATCTCTCGGAATTGGAGCGTACCTTCAAGACGCATCCTGATCGTGATGGTATCTCCTGGAACCTACTTATTTCCGGATATTACTCGAGTGGCTTGGTTGTTGCAGCTGTAAATGCTTATAATACGATGATGAAAGATTGTTCTCGTCATTTGACTAGGGTTACTTTGATGAAAATGTTGAAACTTTCTTCCACCAGTGGGCGTGTTAGTTTCGGCAGGCAGATTCATGGGCAGCTTTTCAAATTCGGGTTTGATTCTTATATTAGAGTTGGGAGCCCACTGTTGGATATGTATGCAAAACTTGGTTTCATCTCTGATGCAAAGAAGGTTTTTTACAGTCTAGACGATAGAAATACGGTTGTGTACAATTCACTCATGGGCGGACTTCTAGCATGTGGAATGATCACAGATGCACAGCAGCTATTTCGAGAAATGGAGAAAGATTCAGTTTCTTGGACAGCGATGATACAAGGGCTTGCTCAAAATGGACGGGAAAAGGAGGCTATTGATTTCTTAAGAGAGATGAAACTAGAAGGCCTGAAGTTGGATCAATTTACTTTTGGAAGTGTATTACCTGCGTGTGGGGGATTAGGAGCCATAAACGAAGGAAAGCAGATTCATGCTTGTATTATCAGGACCCATCTTCAGGATCACATACATGTAGGTAGTGCTCTCATTGACATGTATTGCAAGTGTAGGGCTATACACTACGCAAAGACTGTTTTTGATAGAATGAAGCAGAAAAATGTCGTGTCTTGGACAGCAATGGTCGTGGGTTATGGGCAGACCGGGTGTGCCGAAGAGGCTGTTAAAATTTTCCTTGATATGCAAAGAAGCGGAGTTGACCCAGATCATTATACTCTGGGACAGGCCATCAGTGCGTGTGCCAACTTAGCTAGCTTAGAAGAGGGCTCCCAGTTTCATGGAAAATCTATAGTTTCCGGCCTGATACATTATGTCACAGTTTCAAATTCATTGGTGACTCTGTATGGAAAATGTGGAAATATCGATGATTCAACTAGGCTGTTTAACGAGATGAATGTCAAAGATGAAGTTTCGTGGACTGCAATGGTTTCCGCGTATGCCCAATTTGGAAGGGCAATCGAGGCTATTCAGTTGTTTGACAGAATGGTAGAACATGGACTAAAACCTGATGGAGTGACTTTGACCGGTGTTCTTTCAGCTTGCAGTAGGGCAGGATTAGTAGAGAAAGGAAAAAGGTGTTTTGAGTTAATGATAAATGAATATGGAATAGTACCGAGTAATGGTCATTATTCTTGCATGATCGATCTCTTCAGTCGATCTGGAAGGCTCGAGGAAGCCGTGACTTTCATAAATGGGATGCCTTTTCTCCCAGATGCCATTGGCTGGACCACTTTACTCAGCGCGTGTAGAAATAAAGGTAACTCGGAAATAGGTGAATGGGCGGCTGAATCACTCATAGAACTAGATCCCCATCATCCTGCTAGCTATGACCTACTATCAAAAATATATGCTTCAAACGGGAATTGGGATTGTGTGGCCCAGTTAAGGCGGAGAATGAGAGAGAAGAAAGTGAGAAAAGAACCTGGACAGAGCTGGATCAAGTGGAAAGGAAAATTGCACAGTTTCTCAGCTGATGACGAGTCAAGTCTATATCTGGATCAGATATATGCTAAGCTCGAGGAATTGAACCAAAAAATCATAGATGATGGTTATAAACCAGATACTAGTTGTGTTTACCATGATGTCGAGGAAGCTATTAAAATAAAGATGCTTAACTATCACAGTGAAAGACTCGCAATTGCTTTTGGATTGATATTTGTACCCTCCCCCCTACCTATTAGAGTAGGAAAAAATCTTAGAGTGTGTGTGGATTGCCACATTGCCACTAAACATATCTCAAGGGTCACTGGTAGAGAGATAATTGTTAGAGATGCTGTTAGGTTTCACCGTTTTAAAGATGGAATTTGCTCATGTGGAGACTTCTGGTAGGTTTCATCGTTGAATTTTCTAGCACATAGAGCTACGCATGATGGTTCATCATTTTGAATCTGAAAGAAATGAGAACAGAGAAGGAAGATTCAGTTTTTCTGTAAGTCATTTTACTTGGACAAGGAGCCACTCCAGCACCTATTCTGAAGACTTCGATATAGAGAAGAGGAACGAACAAGTAATACTTACCTCTCTTTGCTTCCAAGATATATTCTCGATTGATTCTAGCTTTTTAATTTTGTTTATGCTGTCTATCTTTGTCAGTTGGATTCTGAGCCTGATCAGTTGCATTGAACATCTATGGTGATCATACTTCATCTGAAATTTGGAGGTAACTGAATGTTTTCTGTTGCTTCTTGATAGTGTCCTTTGTGAAGGCTTTCTTATCATTTCCTGATGCAAGTCATACCAATAATGTGTACTGTCTTGTGAGTTTTATATTACCATGTTTATCCCAAAACATTTGACTTTTATAATTGGATGATCCAATATAAAGACCCATTGTTCAGGACCATGTTGCCAGTAGACTTTTTTTTCCTCGGTTTAGTTCTTTTTCATGGATGCTTTGGGGAGGACTAACCCTCTCCTTTGGTTATATGTGATAGACACGGCTAGTATCTATCAAGGGATTAGCTATTCGAGTTAGCTAA
>OVAP01005125.1:0-13482 GCA_900406295.1 Aurinia saxatilis | reverse complement strand
AAACAGTTTAAAAACGGGGTTAGAACGAGTTAAAAACGCAATATATCACTATTTAATAGTTTACTATAATTTAATTTCATGCACTTAACTAGGTTGGTTGATTGATCAGGCCAATTCGCCTCTCGCTACAGAGAAAGTTATTTAGGATGTCAATTAAACTAGACCGGTTACGTCTGACCATAAGAATAGACAAACAATAGTGATTTCAACTATATAGCCTGAACTAGAATATTTACACATGTTATTACCCTGAATAATTCGAACTGTGACTCTCTGATGCATTATTTGACTTCCGAACGCCTTCATCATTTGATCAATCTTACGTTTTATTGCATTTTTAGTTTTACAGGCTTCCATCGATCTAACGCATTCTTTGCATTTGACCCGAAAGGCGCTTTAATCGATCGATCAGTTCATACTGTCCACAAAATCTCATATTTGTTGCTTAGCTCGAGTGAACTCGGACGTGCTATTGTGTACACTCTGCTCCATGTGGATTTGAACCTAAAGTACTACTGCGAGACATGTGCGCGTACAGAACCTATTTTGGGTGAAAACTAAACCCCCACCAGGTACCATTCTCATCTTTACAACAATTGAGTTTCCACATATAACTACTCGAGCGACATGGACCACGCTTATGGTCATAGCCCGCTAGACAGCAAACTCGGCCTTGACTAAGAATCGTAACTATGATCATACTTTATTTGCGGTATGCAACCAACTAATGTGCATCAATATTGAAGCGATAACTCAAACTCACCATAGCTAACAAAGTAACAAGCAATTCACAGTTTGGGTGCTAAATGTGGAGTTGGATTTCACCCCTGACGATTACTAGAACAAAAACAGGTAAGTGTTTCGTACAAAACACAAGTATGACTCACAACTTGGTTGTCCAGTCCAAACTATCAAGCATCGGAAAATAGATTGCTCATGGTCATCAAGTAATCACAATCAACATCCTTCATAGCATAGAGATGTAAGAACAAGCCAACACGGGTGCAACACATAATCCATATTTTCAAAGTGTGAAACATAAGGATCAAATTGGCTTGTGAGTTGTGATACTTCAATGTGTGTCCCACAAGACATACATTCGAACATTAAAGTTCAATCTGCATCCCACAGTGCATGGGACAGCTCTATGCTCATTTAATCTTGGCTTTTGGGTCACGTAAGCATGACCAATGCAATTATAACCCACAATGCCGAGATTGGGTTAATAAACATGAAATTGGACCCATAAAAGGTTCAATTTCATTCATCAAACATATTCAGTGACACACGCAGCATGAATAAGCTTCACAAAAATTAAAATGTGACTGACGGGGGTATATCATGCTATTTGCACTCAAAATTTGTTTGAGGGTCCCCGTCAAAACCTTACCATATCAATTGGAACCCACAATGCCAAAATTGATCTATAAATATGAAACTAGACCTACAAGATGTTCAATTTCATGCAATATACTCATCCCGCAGGCCAGTAATGCTTCCATGTGCATCCCGCGAGCCACGAAGCATTACTGGCCCGCAGGAAAGTCTTTTATTTGTGTCCCGCGAAGATATCCTATGCACGTTCTGCGACCCCATAATGCATCATGGCCCGTGGTTTACTTTTATACGCATGTCCCGGGACCCATACAATGCCTCATTCCCCGCGTATTACTCTTCTATACATGTCTCACGATCCACAATGCATCATGGCCCGTGGATTACTCTTACATGCATGCCATGCGACCCACAAGGCACAATGGCCCAAAGATTACTCTTCCATGCATGTCCCGCTACCTACGAGTCTAAAATTGGTCTTACAAAGGTAAATTGATCCATCAAAGGATCAATTTGAAACATCACGCACATGTCGTGCCCACTATGCGTGAGCCATCACTTCCAAACACATCTTGCGGCCCACGGGCGCAAGGTAGCTTCAATTGAAGCTCACTATCATTTTGCTGGTCCTAGCAAGCCAAAATGATTTTGTTCCAACGAGAACATGCAACCCGCGAAGTCCAATGGATCTTACCATCACGAAATGCGACCCGAGGATTGTTTGGCAATATGTGGGCCATGTAAGACTCATAAACACCTCCTAAACAGCCCCATCATTCATTGCGGGCACACCTTTCGAATTCGATATAGCCTTTCGATAAAGATCATGCTCCGTCAATCTAGAAAGTTCGAGATTGATACCTCGAAAAAAAAAATTTCTTTTCAAATATCGACGAAAAAAAACCTTCCCAAAGAATATCGAAGAAATGGAAACTATCATAATGTCTATCAACAAGGAAACAAAGGGCAGTCCACGAGGAAAAAAAAACTTTGACCTAAGCCAGTTTAGAAGTATAGATTATGATCTAGGATCTTTAAGTCTTATATCATCTTGGACATCTTGTAATTCTTGAACTCTTAAACTTTGTATCTTGAGAAGGAACAATGAAAAAGTGGGATTGTCTTATATAGGATAGTCAACGACTCAAAATAGGATAGTCAATGACTCATCTGTTTGATAATAGTATTGTAAACCATGAATCTTCTCGATTTGGATTTTCGAACATCTAAAATTTTATATGATGTTGACGAAACATGATATAAATAATTTTAGGTTTTCCAATAAAATAGCGTCGACAAAAGAAACAAAATGGTTAAAAGGAGAGAGGGAGAGAGTTTGCCCTTTTCTCCCTTCTCTCTAACGAAAACAATAACCGTCGTCTTCTTTTCTTCACTTGACTTTCTGATTTGGCCGACAATGGGCGGCTCCGACAGCGCCACTGTCAGTTCTCTTCCCCTTTCTTTATGCTTCTATTTTGTACTTTGCTTTGTTGTTGTAGTTTGTTTTTACCCCTGATGGCCCAAGCTCGGTTTCTCAGATCTGGGGTGAGAGTGAAGGCGATGGAGAGATGGTGGTGATATATTTCTCAGGCATCGAAGCCTCATCGCAGCACCATAATCCATAAGAGTTTGGTCTTACCACCTCACCTTTTCTTGATATGTTTCCCGGCCTTTTAAGATGCATTTTGATGGCTTTTGATTCCGATGCCTCTATATCTCGGGTCAATTTGTCGGTTCCTCCTCTTCTGGGGTGTTTATTTCTGTGTCAATGTCTATTCGGTTTGTGTTTGTGTTTCTTTTTGTCCTTGGCTAGGTGGTTCTCTTAAGGGTTTTAGATTTAGCCTTACCCCATCATCTGTTATAAGTTCAACCTCAGTCTCAATCTGGTTCTTTCCAGTTTGTCTTTCGGTACAATTACATTGGTAGTTTCACTTAAGTTCATTCAAGGGTTGCTACAATAGAGTATAGCAACAACTTTTTACATGGAAGACGCTCGCTTATTTTTTGTACTTTATATGTGTCTTTTGCCTGTATTCTCTTTTGGCTTTTCAAGATTGGGCTTATTGCTGTAATTTGAAAGGTTTGGAAGAATTAATCTAAATGGGAAAAGAAAACGGAAAAGAAATGGTAATTAGGGCTTTTAATGTTTCACTTACAACGATGAAGTACGAGACTGGGTCCCCAAAGGTGGCGATCTTGGAGCGACGGGGAGACATGCCAGCGATTGTGAGAAGCAATAAGTGTGAAGAGCCGGAATTTGTGAAATCGATAGAGGAATTGGGTGCGTTTTCAGCTGCACTGGATGCCTTCAAACGTCAGTACGAGGAGCTACATGAGCACATGGATTTCATAGGGAACGCCATTGAGTCTAAAGTCAAGAGGCCACAGGAGGCGCAACGTTCGTGCGAGGTCATGTGAAGCAGAGGTCTGCGCAGATACATAATCGCGAATATGCATGACCGAGCTAAGCTAATTGAACAGATTCCTGCAGTTTTGAAGCTGGCCAAGGAGCCAGGTGAGTTGGTGTTGGAATGCATTGGCAAGTTTTACTTACAAGGGCGTAAAGCCTTTGCCATGGACTCGCCCTTGATCCCTGCCAGGAAACTCTCCCTTCTCCTTCTGGAATGTTTTCTTCTCATGCTAGAACACAAGGAGCTGAAGGTTTCTATTAAGGAAGAGGAAGAGGCCGAGACTGCTGCTGTTGCCTGGAAGAAACGACTGATTAATGAAGGAGGATTAGCTGCGGCTGAGCAACTGGATGCAAGGGGTGTGCTTCTCCTTATTGCTTCCTTTGGGTTCCTTCTAGCTTTAGGTACACAGATTTGATGAAACAGAGTGGTTCTTCTAAGATTCTCCCAGCTCTGATACGCTCCCCTATCTTGTCCCTATGGTTCCAGGTACAATCTTCTTTCTTCACCTAGATGCTTAAAAATTGGTCCTTACACAATCTTCTTCATAGTTATTGTTGACCAAGTACCAAGCGTGGAATGCATCTGGAAGCTCTTGAATTGGTTTATACTTTTAGGATGGAGCATTTGTTTTCCGCGTCCTCAATTCTAACTGCATTCTTAAAGTTTAGCAAGGAGTCATTTGAGAGGGAAAAACGGAAAGGCAACTCCCCCATTGCATTTGTATGACCCTTCCTTGCACATTCATGACCTCTTATTCCTCTTCTGAATCTGACCGTTGTTAGCTTCCTTTTCTTAACAGAAAGAAGCGACTGACAAGCACTTAGCTGCGTTAGCCTCTGTGATGCGGTTTTTGGAGATTCACAATTTGGACCCTGAGAAAGAAGTATCAGGGGTGGCAGATCAAAGACCTTATGGCTAAGCTCGAGAAAGACATTCTTCAGCTCGACAAACAAATGGAAGAAAAAGCAAGATCCATCAGCTTGATGGAGGAAGCGGTACTCACTAAGAGACTGCATAACCAACAGATGAAACGCCTGAGGTTGTCACCCGTGGAAATGCCACGAGTAGCGTCTTCATCTTATTCTCTTATCTACTGTGATCGGATCTTTCTTAGTCACAGAGATGGAGATAGGGATGACATATCAGCTCTTGTGAGTAGTTATGTCATGGCCCGTGACTCAAAATCACGAGGCCCATTGGATAAAACAAAAGAAAAACCCAAGGCCCATCCAAAACCCAAACCTCATCAAATACAATAACCCTAATTGTCTTCTCCTTCTACGCAACCGTACGTTAAAGAAAACAAACGAAAGAGAGAGATGGAGGAAAGTGAGAAGATAAGATATGATGTGAGGTAATACTTTGTAAGAAAAAGAGATAGAAAAAGGAACAATGAAGAGAACAACGAGAAGAAAAGAAAGGAAGAAGGACCTATGGTGGTGGTGACGTGAAGGGAGATGCGAGGCGGTTGTCAATGGTGATGGTGACAACTGACAGTGATGGGAGGATGGTCACAGACCAAATAGAGACGTGGTGATGTTTGGAGAACAGCATGACAGTGTTGTGCTGGAAGAAGAGAAGAAGAACCAATGAAACAAGTGGTGGTTGTGAAGTTATGTTTAGAGGTTTTGTGGATCGAATTCCATCCATATCAGGAGGATTTACGTGACAAGATTAATACCTCTAGATAGATCTTGTTATGTAGTTTCCAGAACATCTCTCGGATTTTGATTCTGAGTTTCAAGGTGTAGTATTTGAGGAACGGTTGCGANTACAGTTTCAAGGTGTAGTATTTGAGGAACGGTTGCGATCAGATCCAAAGGAATTAGGAGACGTTCTTGGTATCACTGGATAGACCTCGTTACCTAGTTTCTTCATGAACTTTCCAATCCTGAATCAAAGTTTCGAGGAGCACTTTTGTGAGGCGATTATCTTATTGTACAGAAGGATTTAGTTGACGATTTTGATATCCGTTCAAAGGCCATACATCCAGGAACCTATAACAGGCCCTAACGTTTCGGATTGAAGTGTACATTATATTGATGTAGCAGTGTCCAGAGTTAGCGTTTGATACCACTTTAATAGGCTAAGGTGAGGAGAAGATTTTACCGGGATTCTTAATACTTCTATTCGGTTTGTACTGGTTAATGCTAGGTCTAGGATGATTGTTTGATGCCTGGTTGATGAGAATGATTGATATATGGTTATGTGTGAGTTATACTTTGCTATATTATGTGGTTGTTGATGTTGGGTGATGTCGGACTGAGACCGTTAGACATGGCGATCGCGGTGAAGCCCGTTAACCGGCTGACGAGTCTGAAGGTGGCAGAATACCTTTCAAGGTGCCTGGNGTTATATGATGTGTTTATGATATGTTATGATGTGTTGTGATATGTTATATGTTCTAGATTTGTTTATGAGTGTTATGTATGCTAGTGTTGTGTTGTTTTGGATTTGGTATTGCGGTTGCAGATTGTGTAGTAGTGTTGGGAATCAGTTTGGGTAAAACATGATTTTCCTCACTGAGTAATTCATTACTCACCCCTCTTTTTCCCCCTTTTAGTGTTGTACAAGTTTGCGTGTGAATCAAGTTAGGGCGCGAGACTTAGGGCTCAAAGTGAGCGAGCGGGGACGGTGTGTTACATGTTACCTCGGCCCATCATCATCTTTTCCTCATCGCTCAAGTAGATCCCCTGAGTATATGGTTCCATCCGATGGGTTAGGAAGAAGTGTTTCTGCATTTGAATATCTACCTCCAATTTATCTGCCTCCAGGATTATACTCTCCGAGTCACGGACACAGACTTTCTCAACAATACTCTCCTCCAATTCATAGGGAACAACAAATACCATTGAGTCTACAAAGAGTTTACGGATATTCATTTGAAGAAAATAATTTGGGTTTATCCAATCACAGGTCTCCTTACCGTAACTCATCAATAGACCACAGTCGAGGCATGTAAAAATATGTGACATAACTATTTTGTTGAAGGCCTTCATTGCTTTCTTGTGAGCCTTGAAATTATTTAAAGTTTGAGACTTATAAGTGCAATTTTTTGACATTTTAGAAACTAATATTATTGCTTTAGTCAACTTCAGAAACATCTACATCACTATCTAAGTAGACCTCTGGCGTTTCATCTAAATTCTCTTCATCCTCTGTATCTGTCCCTTCTTGTTCTCTTTGGGCAGCTCGAGCTATTGCAGATTCCAGCCTTGTGCTTACGGCTTCCCATGACACAAGTTTTTCCATATATGTATATATGTATTCAGCTCTTCGGTTCTGCACAGAACACAACATGAGAACATTTGGTTGAGTACACAAACATGAGAACCATTGCTTTCAAATTTAGTGAAAATAATGGCAGTTTGCTGGTACCTCAAAATCCAGATAGTAAGCGTGCTGTTTGGCACAAAGGATAAAAAGGACACTAAGGTCAGGGACTAAAAAAAAGTCTTAAGTACATTTCATAAAGAGGCGATATTATACCTCCCAGGTATCAATTGTGAGAAGTGGCTGCACATATAAGGAGAGAAAATGTGTGAGGAGATGAAAATCCATAGCCAACAACAGCGATTCATCTCAATACTGGAAGTTTAAACACTTACAGAATAATCCCATACGAGGGGATTTAGTGCGTTTGGAGTTTTTACTATGACAAGCTTCTTGTCGTCCTCCTTTGGGAGTGGATTTACAGCATTTGCAACGTCAAGTTTATTCGCCTTGTCTGAATCAAAAACTCCCAAGACGCTTAAGTAAACTGGAGGCTTGCATATCTTTTCCGTACTGAAAAGGACAAAGTTAAAAACACTTACATGCAAGCCATGTCCATCCTGAACCAAACTGAGAGGCTGCAGCTGACTTAAACCTTTCCAGAAAGTCTTTGAAAGACCCAAAATCTCTCTCTATCAGTCTCAGGAGATCCCCAACAGGCCTTCCTCCACCCCCAGGTTGGATAGACTCCCAGAGAAACTCGTGGTTCCATGCCTGCAAATCGCTTCATATACCTTAAATCACATTCTTGCAGATTAAGAATCTTGCCACAATGAACAGTGGACCAAATCTTAACAAGAATGGTTTCTCAGTTATCCTATGTATCATTCTTAATCCACATTTTATATCATACTAAAATACATCATTTCAATTCATTTAACCAAGTGGTTTCTTCTCACACCTTAATATGTCTAACTACCTATGGCATTATATACACATATGGGATCCAATCTAGTTTTAGTAGATAGAAATTACTTTCTTTTCCAGAAAGCAGGTGAAAGAGACATGAGAAGCAATGCAGCATTAACCTGTGCAGCGTTGTTGAATGCAGGAAGCATATTGCCACTGTTGTATGAAAGCAGCACAACTTCTTCTAAAGACAATCCATCTAGATCTGTACCTAGAATTTGCTTGTTCAGGTTCTCTACATAAGTTCTGTGATGTTTGCCCCAGTGATAATCCAGGGTTTCCTGGCTCATATGCGGTTCAAGAGCATCCTGACAGTATAAAGCAAAGTGAGCAACATCTGTCACATGGTTTCAAAGAAGAAAACTAACATTTCTTTTGATTCTTGCATCAGTAATCAAATAAACAGTAATTTTCAATTAAACCTTCGATATCAGACTAGCTGTAAACCTTCACAACTAGCCTTTTATGAGTAGTGTATTACTAGCACAGGATATGCAAACACTGATCCAGTATGATTATATTAGAATTGCTTTTAATCTACTCATTTCCAACTTTGGGTAAGTAATTCAAGAAAACGTACAAGAGGATATGGAGGAGGCTTCAGCTCAAATCCTGCTGTGATAACACCGGAGGCAGCCGCCTTTCTCGAGAACCGTCTCTGCCACAAATGTTTATCCCTACTGAATTCAGAGTGATATCTTAAAACAAAAGAAGTTGAAGTTTCATTCAAGCATTTCATCAAACAGTATCCTTGCATGGTTATTTAAGTAATTGAGTTCCTTGTAGAATTAGTCAGTTGATTTAAACTTAGACGGGTAAAAAGAGGCCAACGTTTTGGTTTCTTTTCATTGCAGTCGCGGGTTTGGCCTTGTAACTACACAAACAAACCCATATCAAAAGAAGTGTTCATAGTGAGCACTAGGGCACAAGGAAAAGTAAAAGGAGAGACCTTGACAAGAAAGGAAGCAAAGGACACGAGGAAGTGGCTGTGACTGCAACTGTCATCATCTTTCTTCAAACCGTTACAGATTACTGTCTGCAACACCCTCTCTTGCTGGGTAAGTGAGCCTTCTTATCTCAAGCAATTTCTGTGTTACACACTACAAGAGAAAACAATTAAAAATAAAATTCACAAGACATTTTTTTTCTTTGTCGGCTAACAATTCTTTTAGTAAAGAGAGTACAAAAGGCCAAAGCCCAATCAAGACTACAGTATATTGTGCAAGTGAAAGCTGAAACATATAAACATACACAATAAGTCCAATAAAAAATACAACCCACAGTTTGCAACAATAATGGAGATTGAAGAGCTATGTGTCACTCTATAGAGAAATCACTATCTATCTTCTCGAACCTTTGACAAAATCATTAACTCTGCATCATCCAGTTTAATTAGCTAACAAAATTTGAAAGTTAATTTGTGATCCACTTAATCCTAGATCACAAACTTGATTAAGATTTACACACAACAAATTAAAGAATCAAGCAAAGATGAAAAATGTTTTATATCCGGAATAGGACTTTTCCACATCTATTGAAAACTCTAGTTATAACAGAAACAACAAAAACAAAAACCGAATAAATCGGATTCAGACCAAAGCTTCGCGGAGATTATAACCGACAAGATGGTAAGAGTTAAAGACAAAACGAGGAAACAGAACTAAAGATCTAACTATTTACAAAGAAGACATGTTCGGTGCCGGCAGAACGCCGGTCACTGACAAAGATTTGACCGGAAAATAAGATCTGTTTTTTAGAGAGAGTTGAGAGGAAAAGTTTTTAGTGAGAGAAGGCCTTTTGGAATTGAGAAACCCAATTAACAAACATCTAGTTGAGTGAAGCACTTTTCGTGGTCCAATACAATTAGAAGAAAAAAATATAAATAACCCAATGACAAAAAAATATAAATTTTGTTGCTAAAGTCCCTTTTGTCCAGTGGTGGGTCAAAGGTTAATTAATGTTTCGACATTAGGATGTCCCGGATCCGAATCCCAGTTAATATGATTTATTAAGAATCGATCATAGTTGTTCATGATAGAATCGTCTATGTAATATAACTATAATAATTTGTCATAAGAAAATTTAAATCAGAAAATTAAGAATATATATAAATTTACCATTGTTTTTGTTTTACATTAAAACAAATTCTAAAGTTTTTTTGAGTTTAGACATTAAAAATCATAAAACCTAAAATGTAATAAAATATGAAATCTAGCTAAACCCTAAAAATTAATAAAGTTTAATCATAAAAGGTTGAAACCTTAAACACTAGAAGCCCTAAATCATATAAAATATTAAAACCGAAAACCCTAACCCCCACCTAAATAGGTTAGCTCAAATGCAATTTTGATTGATCATGGATGAAAATTTTTAAGTCTATGTGGGATTGGATGGGTATTAAGAAACATTAATGAGAAGGTTTTATGGATAAGAGCTAGAGCACTACCAATATTGCAGACGATCTTCGAAACAGAGTCAGTGATAGGGATTAAATTTTCACCCAAAATATTCCTGCAAGCACATATGTCTCACAATGGTATTTTAGGATCAAATCCACATGGAGTAGAGTGTATACAGTAGGACGTCTGAGTTCCCTCGAGCTAAGCAACAAATATGAGGTTTTTTTTTGTGATGGACCAATCGAATGCAGAAACAATTCCATCGAATGATGCACCTTTCAGTCGAATACAAGAAGTCTAATCAATTGATTGATACCTGCAAAAAAATAAAAATAAAATAAAAACGTGAGTGCAATCAAATGATATAAGCGACAGGGATTCATAAATTCCATCAGATATACATGGTTCGGATTATTCATGGGAGTAATTATTCAAGTCTTTTAAAAAGGCTATTTAGCTTGAAATCATTAAAGTTCGACTATCCTTATGGTCATGCTTAGCCGGTCTAATTTAATAAAGTTCAGGTTAACCCCTAAGGAAACTATTATAACATCCCTTCAGTCCTAGACTAGTCATTAAGTTTAAGAGATCAATTGGTACTCCGAGAATGGACATTAGGGCTTTCAAAATCAAGTTCCAGATAAGTAACTCTAAGTGGTGTATTATTAGTAGTTTAATCCTAGATATGAGTTAAGATCTGATAAGAAAGTAACTTAACTAGTCATTGCATAATCCTATTACCTATCTACATAACCATGAATTTTCTTAGCAAAACCTTATTCCTAACTATGAAACTACTTAAACAATGCTTATGTAAAATCACAACAACAATGGAAATTTCAATCATATTAATCAAACTAAAAGGGTTCAGAAAGCTTCTCTAAACGCAGAAGAAGAGAGGACAAACTTCTCCATTTGATAGCAAATCCATAATAAAATAAAAAAGAAAACAATGAAAAAGATAAAACTAGTGAGCTATTTCGTTTGGAAGCTTGTAAAAGTGGTGGTCTCTTCTATGCTCGTGGCTCCCTTGTATTTAAAGTGAGAGAGCTGAGTGAGAAGTGGAGAAAAATCAGGAACGAATCAGAGATAAGGATCCAAAATATTTGGATTTATCCACATGATTCGAACGAATGATGGGGAGATTTAATTGAATCTTATCAAAAATGCATTTTGTATAACTACTCAATCACACAAGTGATTTTAGTGGCTTGTGAGTCCCACCTGAATAAATTGAGAGAGTTTTAAAATCTTCCTTGTGGTTAACCTCACCCATTTGATCAATTAGGTCTCAATCTTCTTGGGTTTCAGAAAGACATATTTTCAATTATTTGGGCGTATCTCCATGTTTATTAGGTCAAATGACTTTATTCAAAGCCCATATGAAAGCTAACTCAACTGGATTGATTTTCCTAAAGTTTCACATCAATCCAAATGCAAAAGCCTTATTTATGCAAAATGCAAAATGCAAAATAAGCCCGAACTTCTCGTGTTGGATTGTTGAACTTGGAGAATAATGTCCATTTATGACATAAAAAAACCGTATTTTCATAAAAACACTTTGAAAACACAAAAAATGTGAAATCCACTACTTTTTTTTTCTCAAATCCAATGATTTCATTAAGAAAAACATAAAAGGAATCTATGCTAAAAAGCGGTAAACTATCACCTCTATCAGGCAACAACACTTAGATCGGCCATTCCATGAATCTCTATCTTTTCCTACGCGAGAATCATTTTTGAATTAGATTCAAAGATTCTTAAATGTGTAAGTGAAGATGTGCCTTAGATCAAACCAACTTGTTAGATAATCATCTATCTTCTCCGATTTGAAGAGGCGGAAATAGTTGAAAACTCGGTAGTTAGGTAATATACAAGATATCTCAATCTTTATTAGAATTTATAAAGATATTTACAACACTATTAATTGGATTTAAACACATCCAAGGACGACACTCTTAACTTGTCACCAAATGATATCTAATTAAATGGATTTACACACAGCAAATAACGCGACTTGCTAATAAAATACCGGAAACAACACAAAACGTTTTCTCTCTATATATTTGGCTAAACCTAACAGTACACACCTCCATAGAATATATATATACCCGTATATCTATGAGGAGTCACCCTAGTTTAACCTGAAAATATCCTACACATATAATAGGAAGATAGCTTCTTATAACTAAAAGGAATATTCTCCAAGAATTTATCCAACTGCACATTTTTTTTCTTTCTAAAATCTCCAAAAATATATATTTAATCTTCTCTAGCCACGTCAGTATCAGATGATCACTCCCAAGTTTGTTCCAACAAACGCTTCCTATTCCAGCAAGCTATGCACTTTTTGTAGTGTTACACCTACGATAAGGAATTTGTGTGGCAGTCGGGAATCGGGATAGTGATTCTAAAACAAAAATTAAACACCTAAAATATTAATTAAAGGAAATTAAGCAAATAAAACCCAACGTAAACTACCAAAATATTTATTCTAAAATTTAATTTTTCTTCCCTCTTTTCCTAAACATTCAGTAACCAAGTGATACACAGTTTTACCCTATGTATTTAATTGCAAGTGCACATCAAATGTGTTATAGTACTTAGGGATCGAATCAACTAAGGCCAATAAATAACACAACTAATTTTAGACTCTAAATTGAAATAGGACAAATTCAAGTAATTATTAAGAAACAATAGCAGGCAAATTATCAAGGGTTTTAAACAATTAAAGCAAGAGTTAGTCCTTGGGAACTTTGGAAAAGAAACCAAATTATAGCCAAATCCGTCTGAGTGTCGTTCGACACTCGTCGTAAAAATAAGACACCAACCTAAAATAAAGAACATGACCATAAAATCAAGAAAACCAACTCTCGTTGATGAAGACCCAGAATGATGAACAAATCCTCAAATGAACACGACAGATGATGAAATGTTACTTATGTCGTCACTCAGGTATAATCTTCACCTACATTCTTGTAAAGTCCTTTCATTTCGAATAAGTCAAAGAAGGTCACTCGATCCATTCAAAGACAACGAGGTAAAATCCATCTACCAATTATATTTCATTCCATTTCAATTATCATTTTGCTCTCTCAATTTGTTTACTGATACACAAAAGTTTACCCTTTGTATTAACCGCAAGAGCACAGCTA
>OVAP01005121.1:0-13487 GCA_900406295.1 Aurinia saxatilis | reverse complement strand
CCCCCCCCCCCCCCCAAAAAAAAAAAAAAAAAAAAAAAAAAAAAAAAAAAAGAAACCTATCCAACACTTGAACTACGGACTCGGCTTGATCCCTTCACAGGGTTAATAGGTAGCTCATCTTCGGGTGAGTCCATCTAGCCCCTTTCTCCAAAAAAGGGGGGAAAGGGAGTACATCTGTTCTCTCTTATTACAACAAATCCCTTGCTCGGCATCTTATGCCTTAGTCATTTCAGGCATCTTATGTCTTAGTCATTCGACAAACAAACATTTCCCATAAGCAACACGCTACTCGTCATTGCTGGCCACAATAACGAAACCTTATATTACCTAGGTCTATTACATAGCCTTGTTTATATTCTCAAGAGTGCACTGTCTAAACCCAGCTCGTCTTAATCGCTGGTCTACTTACATCCTAAGAGGAATCTTAAACGTTTATTCAAACTAAACAGATGGGATTCAAACTGCTCGTGCGCAACAAAATCAAAACATTCAAATAACATAAATTAAGTTTTGGATAAAGCCATCCAGGCATTGTAATCACCCTCGGCAACACATGGGGTTTTCAAAAACCAGCAAGCAAAAATTTAAACAGAAAAAACGAAAACAAATAAAAATTCAAACAGTATCCTGCTCAGCAGCATGAACTCCTTCTTTTGCAACCTACTCTACCTCCTCGGCCACCAACGACGCCTCCGGAGACAACACCATCTCGTCCCTGATCTCAGACACTGTCATGTCGAAGGCAGGGCCAGCATCGGCAAAGTCTGGGATCGAGCTTTTTATCTCAGCCTCGAAGTCGTCAAGCGACTTCTTCCCTTTGGCTTTGCCTTCCTCAGCTCTAATCTCGTTAATGAGAGTCATGTTTGTTGCGTTTTGACGGTCATAGATAAGATTCCTTAGACGATCGCCACTCAGCTCAGCCACACGGGATCTCACCACCTCCAGCTTTGGTTAAGCGAATCTTTGACCTCCCTCCTCGCTCGGCCAGCAACCTTCTCGAGTTTAGCCTTGGGCATTCTGATCTCCTCGTCCTTCTCTTCTTCGGCTTTGACGAGACTATCCTTGTCGTGCTTGAGTTGGGAGCACTCTTCTTCAAGGTTAACAATCTGCTCTTTGGCTTGCTTCATCTCCAGTTCGGCCTTATCTTTAAGCTCAGAAAGCTGCTCCTTCTGAACTCGCACCTAAGATCCCAGCTGAGATATGTTCCCCTCATACCATATTATGGCATTGTTGACCTGGGCGTTGTACTTCAAAATAGAAAATCGATAGAACACAGAGGATTAGCTCAATGATCAGTAAAGAGGAAGAAGAAAGAACTCGGGGGATGTTACCTGAAAGCCTTGGTAGGCTAGACGACCGTACCCCGTCTTGATAACCTTGCTCTCCAAGGGAGGGACAAACCCCGGGAAAGATCAAACGAGAAAAGAGAGTCGCTGACCCCGCCAGGCGGTCGTCAAGGATTCTCTTCGGGGATGCCCTCGGCGGAGATGGGGCAGGAGATGTTTCCTTATAAGTTTTGCTCCTCTTCTTCTTCTTAACCGCCTTGCTTGCTTCTGCATCTCCAGTTGTTGCCCTCGTCCTTTTCTTCGTCGACGAGTATTTCCGAAGGACAGCGCCTTCGGATCTCAGCCCTTCAACTGGAGGAAGCTCCTCGGCCGGCATAGAGGTCTCGGCATCAGGTGCCATAATCGCCAAAGGATTCAGCTCAATGACAATCCGATTTACCTTAATCAGGTTGGCTGCAAGCTCGGCAGCCTCTTTCGCCTTAGCCTGCTGAAGCCTCAGTTCCCGTCAAGGATTCTCTTCGGGGATGCCCTCGGCAGAGATGGGGCAGGAGATATTTCCTTAGAAGTTTTGCTCCTCTTCTTCTTCTTAACCGCCTTGCTTGCTTCTGCGTCTCCAGTTGTTGCCCTCGTCCTTTTCTTCGTCGACGAGTATTTCCGAAGGACAGCGCCTTCGGATCTCAGCCCTTCAACTGGAGGAAGCTCCTCGACCGGCATAGAGGTCTCGGCATCAGGTGCCATAATCGCCAAAGGATTCAGCTCGATGACAATCCGATTTACCTTAATCGGGTTGGCCACAAGCTCGGCAGCCTCTTTCGCCTTAGCCTGCTGAAGCCTCAGTTCCCGGATGTTAATCTGGTTACTCATTTCGCGGAGACTTTCTTCGGTGGGAGCTGGCCTATCTTGCGGATTTTCCTTTTGCTTGTCTTTGGATTCGCTGTCCTCGTCTGAGAAAGCAAACCCCGCAACCCTGCCTCTCGCTTCTTCGACTCTGTTAAAATTAAAAGTCTTTTGCCAGTCGACCGGTCCGCTCTTCAGCTCCTCAAGGTCGGCACGAAGGGCGTTGGACAAGAAGGGGCAGGCAAAGTTCTCTGCAAAAATAAACTTTGATCAGTACGGAAGCAATAAACACCTAAAGACTGGTAGGCAAAAACACAAAACAGGACCCTATCAATCGAATCCCAGATAGACAAGATTAAAGGGCCATTCAACCCTACGTATGCTTGGTAAATGGGAGCATAAAAATAAAAATTGGACCAATGATGGTCCTTCGACAGAAAACAATCGATCACTCGGCGTCTATGTCTGTTGGTCAAATAATACGTATTCAGAACGGTCGCCGTCGCCCTGATGAACATCAAGTGGCTCACATAGTGCTCGACAGAAAGTTCGACCCCGCACTCGTAACTTCGTACCAAGAGACCCACCAGTTGTCAGATTGCCCGCAGAGTTAGTTGGGCAAAGCTGGCCTTATGACGGAAAAGGTAATCCGTCATAATTTCGGGGATGGCGAACCAGAGGAGTCCCCGAATAAAAAAACTCTCATACAAAGTAAAATAGCCGACCGGGGGGACTCAGGTCTGTCATCGGCAGACAGAACTATCAGCTCGACCTCGTCCGAGATGTTGTACCGCTTCCTAAGTCTGCTTAAGGAATGTTCGGTTGACAAAGTCCTCCTGGGCAGGTAATAGATTGGATGAGGGACCTTCGGGTTTCCAACCACACCTTTACTTTTACCAGTACAGTTCTTGTCCTCGGCCTTCCGTTTATCCTTCTGCTCGGCATCGAACAATGGACCATACCCCTGATGGTACTCCTCGGTCTCGACTTTGACAGGACGTGAAAGGAAGCAGGACTCGACTGCCGCAAGGTCTACCAAATCCACCTGCTCAGCGTCAGACGGAGATCTGGCCTCTTCGGCAGTCTCCACAAACCCATACTCCTCGACGATCTCCACGAGACCACGCTCCTCGGCCTCTTGGGTCCTCTCATCCTCAGCGACCGGATTTCTGTCATTCTCCTCGGCCTCCAAGATGTCCTCGTCCTCGCCATCGAATTTCTCGTCCTCACTTAGAATTACACGGCAAAGTCAGGGCGGTAGAGCATCTTCCTCTAACATGTCGTCACCCTTTGAATCTCGGAAATCATCCAGATTCTCCTCGTCAGTCTCTCCTCGGCCGCTTTGATCGACGAGGTCTAATCTCAAACGCTCGGATAGGGACGAGTCCATAAAATCAGGTGGCTCGCCGGAATATATGAGTAACCCCTAAAAGACTATGAAGATTCACCGGAAAATGGGATGAAATTGCGACGGCGCTCAACTCACAACGAAGAACCCTAATTTTTCTAAGCAAAATGAAGAGAGAGAAGAGAGCATTTACCTTGGAGTAGAATGCCACTTTACTCTTTTGTCTGTGAGGAATGAGGAGAAATGAGGGGAAAGCATGACTTAAATGAAGAGAGAGGAAAAATGAAACGTTTTGCCTCGAAAACAAGCGAGAAACCCGCAATGTTTTACCTCCGAAACGCGCAAGAACTGTTCATCTTCCGAAGCATTAAATCATTTGGACCGATTATTCCAAGCTCGGCTTCATCTTACACGAACTGGGTCATGCGAGCTCCCGGGGGGAGGGGGGCTATCTGTGGAGGTCAGATATCCTCCACGACATATCATAAAAAAATCGAGTCGAAATGACTATCGAACGTATAAGCCGAGCTCATACTCTGAAGAAAGAACTCGGCCTCGTATCTATGGGCAAATGACGAGGATAGTCTGTCTGAGTCACTCCCTCGGCGTAAACGATATACTATCAGTATGCCGAGGGATTTGATCTAGTCATCAGCTCGGCTATACATCATTATACTCATAAAGCCGAGGACTTTATCTATATCATGTCCTCGGCAATACATGTCGTGACTTTTGTCAACAATGCCGAGCACTTAACTAAGTCACGAGCTCGGCATGGCTCTTAACACATGAAAGGCCGAGGTCATTAATCGGAACATGTCCTCGGCCATTTCTTAAACTTATTATTCAGTCCGAGGAGTTTGTCTAAATCACTTCCTTGGCCTATTTTTATCTCAATTCCAAAAGGATGGGCTCGTCATTATATGGTGGGCCGAACGGTACGAAGCTAAGCTTAAATCCTACTAAATAACCGAGCAGACCCAGGCCCAGATAAGACGAGCCGACCTAAACGGAGGAAGGAAAGACGAAATCAAGGATATACGAGAGGATCTAGGAGTTTAACTTATCTCTAGGTCGGCACAATCTTGTATATATACTCTTCTAGGTTAAACTTGTATGATCATCCCTTTCTGGCTTAAGAACCCTAAAAGCTTAAACTACGAAAGACTATCTTTTACATATCAATAAAGCAATTCTTTGCTAGATACTTCGTGTTTGTGACAAGCTCTTTGATTCGATTTTTCCCAAATACTTCTTGAAAAAATAGTGATTGTGTGATTTTACCCACACAGTACCCGTTCTGATGACACTTTCCACTTTGCCTTCTTTTTCCTTAACTCTTTGTTTCAATTCCTTGCTCACTTGCTCATCCATTTGCTCCTCAAGTTTCATCCAAGCATCCTCCATGTACATATAGCTCCAATAGTACCTAAAACATGCAAATATGCAATGTAAATGCAAGAATGCAAGACAAAGTCCTAAATGCAGGCTAAAATATACAATGTGGATGAAAATGAAACAAACTAACACAAATGAATAGCAAATGGGATCAAAAGAAGTAAAAATAAGGGGTTAAAACATGCATAAAACGCTATACATCAAGCTGAAATTCTGTGGAGATTTAGAGGAATGAGTTAGCTTGCACTGAGATTTGGAATCATATGGAGAAGTTATGGATTTTACATTGAAGACTGGTATTATGAGCTCCAAGGTGGAACAAGAGGAGGAGGAGCCAATCTCGCTTGCACACACCTATCCCTTCCCAAATTAATATTGACTTTATCCTAATTTATTTTGACCCTTCCTATCTTATCTTTAAATAGTTTTAGGCTCTCACTTTTGAGAAAATAAGCAAGAGAAAACCTTATCTCTGTAGGGAAAACACAAGAAACTCTCTACTTTGTAATCCATTTGGATCTAGATCTTAATATAGAGGATTTTAATTATGGATTTTGAGAAAACCTTTAGTCTTATCTGTTTATCTTTTATTATGATTTTTGTTATTTTAATCTCCTTGGATCTTATGGTATGGGTGAGGAGTCTCCTTTATTGGCTTTTGGATTTTGGTAGATTAATAGGTAATTAGTGTTAATCTTGTGGATTAAGGTTAGTTTTCATTGATTGTTAAGCATCTTGTGTTGTTAATGTTATTTTACTTTGAGAGATCATTGGAAAATAGGTCTTAGGCATTTCATCACACCAAGTGTTTGATGAAATGTTTGAATGAACATGATGCTTTGCTTTCTTTGTTTTACCTTGGCATCTTGTATTGTTAATGCTATTGTCATTTGAGAGATCATTGGAAAAATAGGTCTTAGGCTTCATCATATCAAGTGTTTGATGGAATGCTTTAATAAACAAGATTACTCTTGTTTTATTAATGCTATTTTCTTTGGGAGATCATTGTAAAATAGATCATAAGCTTCCTCACATAAGGTGTTTGATGAATTTCTGGAATGAACAAGATGTTTTTAATGCTTTTTTCCTTAAAAATTTAGTTAATGCTTGTTCATGCTAGTCTCTTTGGAGATGATTTGAGAATAAATCCTTGTAACCTTTGTGTTTTGCTTTGTCACTTTAGCCCTTGAGAAAGGAGTTAAGGTACTTAGTGGTTCATTGGATTTGGACTTGTTTGCTTGGATTTCATTGACTTGTCATATTGAGAAATAGTCAATTTGTTGGTTTTCAAAGGGATTAGCACCAAGAGATTGGGTAATCTATAAAATAGTAGTCCTTTGCCTAGGATGGTCCCTAATTTGTAAACAACTAGCCTTCACAAGGTTTATACTAATCACTCATGGTCATTATTACCATCACCCATTGGTCAGTGCCTTTCTCTACTGAATCTTGCTTCGGTTTTGCTTGCTTTTATTTGTTAGTCTTTTATCACTTGTTTTGTTTCCTGCTTGTTACTATCACCAATTCTCTTTGATTTGCTTTAGCATAATTAGAGTTTATCGTGCTCAAAGAGTTAGTCACTCCCCTTAGTGGATTCGATCCATACTATACTACAATCTCGTTGGAGACTTTTAGCTTAGCCATTGGTCTTTGATTTATAAGACACACAAACCCATCTTTAATCAGCGAATTAGTTACTATTTAATTCATTTGATTTATTCCAATAATTTTATTCATTGGATTTATTCAAAGAATTTAGTTCGGAAAACATAGTTAGTAATCTACGCTAAACTCTCGACTTACAAAGGAAAAGGAGGAGGATTGCTCTTGTTTATTCTTGCTGGTTTACAGAAGAAAGTGAGAAAGGTTTGTAGAATGAGAAGAGTGGTGGCTGCTTTATATAGCTAGGGAGAGGAGCGTCTGCAATAAAGCCGAAGCGTGAATCAAGTACATTAATCGCGGACGTGATTTTAGGCGTGAAGCACAATTCACGGAGACGTTTTGATTTGACATTAAAAGAGTGATTTGATTTTGAAGTTGCTGAAATGATTTGCTTCCAAAATATTATGTGTTAAAAAACGAATGGGCTTTTGTCCAAAATGAATTAGATCATATAGAGCCCTAGAGGCCTCAGAGCCAAATGTCAAGCCCGCGAGCTACGTGCCGACCCGAGCGAGCGTGTGTGTAGCCACTTATCGTTTAAAGTGTACACTTTTTGAATATTGTACTGTGTTATCCCTTATAAACCACTTGCTTAAGAAAATTCTAAGCGATGTGGGACAATGTTGAAAACATATTTTTAAGTTTAAGAGTTAATATTAGCTCTTCAAGCCCAAATGGTTTGTTCATTGACCCATTTCTCATTCAACTTAACCAAATTAATCTTTCTCAATTGTATAGTCGGCCATTAACTGATATAATTAAATTTGGTCCAACAAGATGTACCATGATGTGCTTTCTGAAGACATGTTGTAAGTTCCATTCTATATTTTGGATTCTCATATATTTCTCAATGCATACAATGAGTAGATGATAAGAGTTCTCAAACCTAGACCTTATTAACTTTGAGAAAGAAGAATATTATTCAAAAAAATTTAGATAGGTATCATTCACTTCTGTAAATTAACGTAAATTAACGTATAGAGACGTTACAGTCTATCTGTAATGTTCTTACAGAGTTATTACTTGCACACACCGGTCTATAGATAGGCATTGCTGGCCTATACCGATTTAGTTTTATTTACAATAAGAAAAGACAAAAAAGAATCTAATACTTAGCTACTAATTATAAAATTGGCATTACTGGTATGTCTTTCACTTAATTAAAGCAGATTCACTTTCATCTTAATTGGTTTTGACCATCTTTGCACTGCTTTGCTCAGAAGATGCGGAAGATGAAGATGAAGATGAGCTTGAAGAAGAAGCAGTCTCAACAAATTGAGTAGTCACTTGTTCCCACTTGGTGAGTGTCTGCTTAATCTCTGATTGTTGTGTCGATGTCACTGTCTTTGCGCTCACGATTTTACTGTTGATATCTTGAAGTTCTTTGAGAGTCCTCATCAGTTTATCTTGGGCAGTTTCCATGTTGCTCTTCATCTAGTACACCAGGAAGAAACAAAGATGACTCTATTAATCTTAATCAAGTGAATAAGAAATAAGTATTCAAAAGATGATTTCATCTCACGCACCTGTGCTGATTTGCTATACCTTGAACCCACAAAAGCCATAGCTTCAGATAGTTTACCGGTGGCTGATCTCGTCCCAGAAACATAGTCTTTTGTGGTCTTGGAAGAAATAGTGGAGGAGGCAGTCATGGAAGCCTTCAATTTCTCAAAGAAGACCTTGAGTTCTGCCTTTCCTGAATACTTCTTCTCGAGGTCCATTATGAATGACATGGCTTCTTTTGATGTCTCAGTCTCAACTTGTTTCACTGATGTGGTAGATGAGCTTGCGGTTCCACTCTTAGTGGATTCTTCTTTACTCATGAAAGAAGCGCTTCCTTTCTTAGATTCTTTACCCATGGAAGAAGCGCTTCCCTTACCATTGACAGAAGGGCTGGCGGTGGGACGGCTAGCGGATTTTGCACCTGTCGTGTCTGAGAATGTAGTTCCACTTCTACTTCCAGTTTTAGAACCGCTACCAGTGGATTCTTTTGTCTTGGAAGAAACCTTTCCGCCACCAGAAACAGTTCCACCATTAGTTGAGTATTCGCCTTTGGTCAATGAACTACTTCCAGAGCTTCCACCGCTGGACTCCTTTTTCTTGGAAGAAACACTTCCTTTACTTTCAGTTTTGTTGCTTTCGGTTTTAGTGGATGAAGAACTAACAATAGAACTTTCATTAACATCAAGACCGTAAGTTGCTATATCTATTGTCTTTCCCTTCTTCGCTGAGGCGGACTTCACGAACGTTGCAATCATTTTAGTCCATTTAACCATAGCCATGACCAGCCTCTTCTTTTCGGCTATTGTCATTACTCTTGTATTCCTTTTCTGCTCAACAAGGGTCTTTCCCATAGAAATCATGGTAACTTTGAAACTTCCTGCATCCGCCTATTACAAATCAAGGAAACAATAATAGGAAAAAAAAAACAATTTCAGATTAACAATATATAAATACAATTTTACGTACGCTATAGATATTACGTACGGTATATGACTTACTGATTTTCCACCTTGACCACCAGCCAATGCAGAACAAGCTTTAAAGAGACCGTCAGCTTTCGTTGTCATCTCAACATCAACGTTTTTTGATGCGGCCGGTGCCGTTTCGATGAAGGTCATAAAAGACTTGAAACTAGTAAAGAAATTCTTGAATTCTGCGGTTGGGGGACAGCTACCTTCAAGGTCGGTCAGGAACGTTGACATGCCCTTGTTAGCGAAAGGTGTAAACTCGTTGCACGTTCTTGGAAAATTCTTCCTCAAGTACATCTTTAATAAGAACGTTCCTTGCGCTTCATACATCACATTTGAAGCTACTACAAACATCAGACATATTCCTAATATACTCCTTGCCATTTCTTTTTGTTTTTTTATAGTTTTTTTTCTTCTTTTTTTCTTTTTGAAGGATTTGAAAACTAGGAAAACTAGGTTTATATAGAAGCTTATAAGTCTAAATTTAAATGAATAAGAGAAAATAATGGATCAATCTAAAGGTTGTGAAAGAATAGCATGAGAGGTTCTCATGTTTCACTTCCTATCTTAAAGGCAAGTTTTGTTGCCCTCCGCTTTTCTCTTGAATCACTATATTAAGAAAGATACTGTAATTGACTATTAATTGAAGTGTCTGCTATAATAGTTTACATTACTAGTTTCCATTTTTATAATCATCTGTATATAAAATGAGTCCGCTATAATAATTTGCTGCATAGTATGTTGTTTAATTTCAGGGTCAACTATCCTCAGCCAAAAAAGATGGTTGATTTATGAAAATCACACCTTGTAAGTTTGTAGGATATGAGTAACGCTTTAATAGTCTTCTCCGTAAGCTTTACAAAATAGCGTAGAAACATCGGTAAATATCAAATAAAAAATGATGTTCGACCATTATGAAAATCACACCTTGTAAGTTTGTAGGATATGAGTAACGCTTTAATAGTCTTCTCCGTAAGCTTTACAAAATAGCGTAGAATCATCGGTAAATAACAAATAAAAAATGATGTTCGACCATTACGAAACGGCTGTCAATTCTTCACGAACATAATTTACTATTATGGTAGATAAACCTTGAGCACAACGCAAATATAAGTAGGGAAACAAATCATCCCAAGTCCCAACATAGAGCCATATATCAGAATAGAGTAAGTAGCTGTGGAGATACACTTCATAATCTATCAACAACTTCAAACTTCTTCATAAAAGTTTCAAGCAAGGCCTATTCTACGTCATCAAAAAGTTGTTTGATTTGTTAGTATGGAGTAAATGAAGAAGCTCACAACTTATCAAGACAAGCCCACCTGTAATGAATGTTGATTGGTGCTAAAGTATGATAAAATACAATACAATTATATATAAGTAGTAAACCGTAGAAGTACCAAAACTGATTTCTAATTGTAACAATCTATTTAACTAATAACATGAAGAGGAAATTTGTATGAATAATATAAAAAATTTTAGTAATTTGAAAAATAAGTGATATTTTCAAAATTTTGAAAAATAAGTTTTTAGCCGTTAAAAATATGAAAAATACCCTCATTTGAATGTAACACTTTACAATGATTTTAATGACAAAATATATTTTTTCATAAAAATATTAAAAAAATATATATTAATATACAATGAATTTATAAACAACTTAAGAAAAACTGGCATTACGTTTAAACAAATTTGATTTCAGCCGTGTGAATGTAAAACTATCTATATAATATATAGACAAGCAAAAAATATATTTAAAGATAAAGTTATGGTAAAAAAATGTCAATATATATGTATATTTATTTTATTGTTGTATATCAATTTTACACTCGTTCCGTTTCTTAAAGAGTGTCATTTTGACAGATTTCACACAAATTAAGAAAATCATTCAATTTTTTTGTTTTACCCCTATTTAATATATTATATTTTTTGGTTTTTGTAGTTAATAAACTTAAAAAATAGGGATAAAACTGGAAATTTAATAATAAATATGCATTGAAAAATCAAAACGACACTTAAAATGTAACAAAATTTTTACTCTAAAACGACACTTTTTAAGAAACAGATGGAGTATGTGCATATCTTTCTATTAAATATTAAAAATAAGTTTTTATTTTTGGTTCAAGATCTATAACCAATAATATAAAATAAAAACAAATAAATTTCTTTATTATGAATTTTCCATCCGACCCATAATTCTGACTCTTTGAACACCAAAATTAAGGTATATCTGCTTTTATAACAAAAGAACTTTTATAATACGTGCTGTTAAAAACCTTAAAACTAATATTTTATCACATGTTGTTGAAAACCATAAAACAAATATTTTTTCTTTAAACAAATAATAAATTGTTATTTTTGGAAGATGTATATCTGTTTTTATTTTACTTTTTTCTTACTATTATTATTATGTTAGAGAAAAAAATAAAACATCAAATTTTATTAGCGTATAGTTATATTTTAATACATCAAAAACTTAGTTTCAAATTTTCTAAAAAATCACCTAATTTTCAAATTATAAGAATTTTTTATAATATTGAACCAAATCACCCAAAAATGCTGGAACTCATACAGTGCTGCCTGGATAAGGCCCTGAGTAATTCAGAATGGTTATCTCTTTTTCCGGCTTCAGAAGTTATCTTCTTAGAACCTGTTGCTTCCGATCATCGTCCCCTGTTGCTTTCGGTACCACAAGATACAACCTTAAAACGAGGCCAATTCAAATTCGACAACAGAATGATTCATAATCCTGATATGGCGAGGATTATCAAGGAAAGCTGGGATGTTACTGCTTCACACGCAACCCTCAATTCCAAAATCAAGGCATGTCGGAGACGTATATCAAACTGGAAACGTTCGAACAGAAGAAATTCTAAGCTTGAGATTGAGTCATTAACGATACAGCTCGACAATTGCTTTAATGATTCAACAGTTCCGCCGTCCATGATCTCTGAGATACAAGCCAAACTAAACCGATCCTACCTTAGTGAAGAAAGATTCTGGAAGCAAAAAAGTAGGGTCGAATGTTTAAAAGCTGGTGATCGTAACACTAAATTTTTTCATGGCTCTGCAAAAGCTCGGAAAGCTCATAATCGTATCCAAGTGTTTAAAGATGATGATGGACATGATATCGTAGGTGAACAAACCATAGCCGAGCATGCTACTTCGTATTTCTGCTCTGTTTTCCAAAGTCAGAGATCCTCTAACTGGTGTGGATACTTTGATGCGGTCCAGTCTCGGTTACCCAAGAGATGAATAATCTCCTCTTACAACGAGTTACTGACGCCGACATTAAAGCTGCGGTTTTCGCCATTGCACCGGACAGAGCCCCAGGACAAGATGGAATGTCTGGTGCCTTTTTCCAACATTATTGGGATATTATTGGTCCTTCTGTCATAAGAGAAACCAAGGAATTTTTTGTTACAGGACATATTAAGTGTCCGATGAATCATGCTAATATTGTATTGATCCCTAAGGTTACCAACCCGCGCTCCATGAATGAGTTTCTCCCGATAAGTCTGTGTAACATAGCTTACAAAGTCATTTCGAAGATAACGATCAAAAGACTTAAGACAATTTTACAGTGTCATCTCTGAGACACAAACTGCATTTATCCTTGGACGTCATATTAATGACAATGTTTTATTGGCTCACGAGCTCCTGCATTCATTTATCGTAAACGACAAGCTCAAACCTATATGGCTGTTAAAACAGATATTTACAAGGCTTATTATCAGGTCGAATGGAACTTCTTACAACAAGCGATGATTTCTTTGTGTTTTTGTACTGAATAGGTTGATAAGCTAATGTCATGTGTGAAGTCGATTACCTATTTTGTTATAATTAAGGGGTCACATCGTCCCTCAACGGGTCTACGTCAAAGCGATCCATTGTCCCCATATCTCTTTTTATTTTATGCCGAAATGATCTCTCAGAAGATGAACCTTGCACGGTCCACTCTACGCTTAGAAGGTCTGTCTATAAGCAATAATGGTCCCCTCATTAACCATCTTTTCTTCGCCGATGATTCACTCTTCTTCTGTAAAGCCAACAAGACTGAGAGTAAACAGCTGGCTTTGATATTAAAAGATTATGGTGAACATAGTGGCCAGTAGGTGAACTTCCAAAATCTTCCATCTGCTTTGGTGCTTATGTTTCCCCCCAGCACCAGTCCACTGTCAAACACATACTAAACATTCATAACGTTGNCTTTGACTATCTAACACCCAAGACGATGCAGTAGTTAAGGGTCGAATCCACAACTTCCAAAGTCTACACTGTAATTTACTAAACTATCTAATTCAGCTAAAATAATTAAACAAGGCTTGTTTGCTAATTTCCTACGGGTTTTAATTCAATAATAAAAGCGCTAGACTTAGGGGACACCAATGGCAGGACAATTGGACTTAACTGGATTACTATTCAGGTCCTGGTCAATGTTAACTTCAACTCAGACAGAATTCTAAATTGGTCCACTTTCGTGGC
>OVAP01005120.1:0-13489 GCA_900406295.1 Aurinia saxatilis | reverse complement strand
GTAATTCACTTGTTAGGCTTAGGGTTCAATAGGTTAGGATGTTTTAACCATTGTCTCATCATGATTACATGTTTCTTAGGGCCGGTAATTCTTCTCTAGGGTATTCTTAATGCATTGTTTAGGATTGGCCATCTTAAGCAATTGATTTAGGGTGATTTATCATACATGAGAGTGTTGATAAATCCCTGGAATTAACCTTAAGAGAGCTAGCAGGTCGTTTCTCAAGGAGACTTGGTCATAACTTGCTAGTTGAACAATTGGAATTGATCTTCATGCTAGTTTAGGTTCATAGTTTTATTAAGAGATTAGGTTGCTTGAACTTAACTAGTATTGGTTATCACAGTGAGAACTGGGTAGTCTAGATGCATATCTAGGATGTCACAACGAGAGTTGGACAATAGACTTGCATGATTCCACGTTTGAGAATTAATTGAAACATGTCTTTCTGTCCGAGAGGTGTCGATCGACACCATCATAGTGTCGATCGACACTGATCGATTTCCAGCCGTAGGTTATTCATCTTAACTGAACTTCCCAATAGCCTAGCAGCCTTTTAATAGATTTAAAACCCCTCTAAACCATACTTTGTGATAGTTTACAGTAGGAAACCTTAAAACCAATTACTTGCATTTATTTAGAATTTATTTAGACTAGTTGCATATTTATTTCGGTCTTTGTGGGATTCGATCCTTAAGTACTATATCTACATTTGCTGTGCACTTGCAGTTAGAAATACATAGGGTAAAACTTTGTGTATCATCCATTAGGAAGACAAGGTTTATATAGGATACATATTAGGGTTTAGGTTTACCCCTCTAATGGTCTTAGACTAATGGGTCTATAATGGGCATATATTAATGGTTCATAACTTTATTATAGTTTTCGCCCTTAAATAAATTTTAACAGTTTTACTACTAGCTTTGAGGTTGTTTCTTTTTGTCATTTTTTGTTCAAAGTTCATATTTGAGATCATTCGACTAACAATAAAAAAAATTAGTTGGACAAAATCGTCTCAAGGCATGTATTGAGTTTAGAATTAATATAATTACAGGGGTTGACTGCTTAAATCCCCCCCCCACCACCCCCATACAATAGCGACTAAAACTAACATTTGTTACTTTTTGCTCTTTGTTTTACTATATGAACTATTATTTCATATCATATATATGAATACATGATACACATGTTTTAACCTTAGTAGCAAATGCTTTGCGGAATGGCAGAACATAAATTATAACAATATTTAAATGAAACTTTATAATACTTTTATATATTTTTAAAAATATAATACAAAGAAACAATATAATTAACCGTGTTGATCTTACATATTTTTTTATTATAATTATACATAAAATATTTTAAGTAAAATACTTTTATATTTGAATCTCATAAAAAATAACAAGCATTTTGTATTAAATAATAGAAAATGTATATATGGTGTAATAAGTTTGGTATAAGTCCCGGATTGGTGAAATGCCACTTTTATACATATACTTAATAAGAAAATTATAGTTTAAAATTAATTTAAATAAATTTTAAGTATTAATATATAAATAATATAATATATATTACATTTTTAGAAATTTATGTCATATTATAAACATTAAATATTATTTATTTTAAACATTTTAGTAAATTCACAGAATTATTATATCTGTTAAAATTAAATGAAATATAAATGTTGGTGATGAAACATAATTAGCTATAAATCATAGAAGATATAATATCAATTTTTTATTCTGATAGTAAATTATATGATTTGAAGTTATTTTGCAAAAAAAAAAAATAATAATAATAATTAATTTTATGAATTTATTTGATGTAGCTATGTTTGACTATTTTTTGTTGGTGGTAAAAAAAGTTTCATCCTAGGATATACATGCTTAATGACTTAATGGTTTTTTCTTTATATTTTTGTTCAGCCAAAACGCAGAAACGCATAACCTGCGTTTTTACACTATTCCACATGTTTTTATGATTGGTAAACATCCTGCGGAATGATAAAAAAAACGCAATTCCACCATTCCACAGGGTTACCAATCAAGGCCTTGATCTTTTTTCTCCAAGATTACTCCTGAATTCACCAAATGCTCCAAACTCGTCCCATGACTTAAAATGACTCATTTGGACTATAATAATATAATAAAAACTCGATAAAATAGATAAATAAAATATTGTGGTATAAAAACCGGTAAAAACTATAATATATCACTATACAAACTTTATTTTTCTTTGCCTATAGCCAAATGAAATCAAACCGGTTGTTAAACGGATTATTTGCATTTTAATATCATGTTTAGCAATTAATTAATTCTTTTATAAATTCTAACAAATACAGTTATTAACCGATTAAAACCATTAAACCGAGATTTAATTAAACCAATCCGAAACCCACATTAAACTAAAATTATAATTTTTATCTCTCTCCAAACCCCAAAATCAATCTCTCTAGCGCTGCATACGAACCATCACATACATATATCAAATTAGAATTTGGTATTATCTGTCACATACATATAAAATTATAAAAAGAAAATAAATTTAATATTCTATATAAAGTTTTAATATGATAGCTGGGAATATTTTTGTTATATAAGTATATGATCTCATTGGCACCATTTCTCCATTCAACAAAAGGGTTTTACAACAGTTAAAACAAACTTCAACACCATTTACTACAAGCGAGAAAAATAATGAAGAAAACATCACTTAAGTTTTCTTTTGCTATCTTTTTAGGTATTACATCCGATAAATTTTATGATCATATGTATAAAAGAATGAAACATTATAAAAACCATTTTTATAATAACACTAGTTTGGTTTTGCGGTGATTAGTATCGTAACATTCTGTGATGTTGAAGCGAGGCGTCTTTTATCTGAAGAAACTCCTCAATTTGTGTTGGATCATGAAGCTTCAGTGCCGAGTGCACAACCACTTAGATCTGATTGCAATGACCCAAAGTGTATATACTGTAAAATTATTGGTGATTATGGTATTGACTGTAATTGTACATGCCCATACATATCAATTCTAATAAAATATAATAATTTGTTGCCAAAGTCAATAAAATTATATAAGACTAAATCATTTGTCACCAATTTAATATATATATATATATATATATATATATTATTTTTTTATAATTTGGTATCAATAGTACAATGCATATACATATCAAATTATAAGAAGAAGATACATTTAATATTCTATAGGAAATTTTACTCAATTTGGTATCATAAATGATTGCTGGGATTTTTTGTTAAGTATATGATCTCATTGGCACCATTTCTCTATTCAACAAAAGGATTTTACAACAGCTTAAACAAACCGCATATACTATTCACTACAAGCGAGCATAACAATGGAGAAAATATCAATAAAGTTTGCGTTTGCTATCTTTTTAGGTATTATATTCGGTAAATTTCATGCTCATATGTATAAGAGAATAAAACTTTACAAAAATTACACTAAACCGTGTAAAACCATTAAACCGAGATTTAACTAAACCATTAAACCGAGATTCAACTATAATTTCACTTCTACTTCATTTTCATCCTTTTGTCGATTCACCATTGGATTTTGTAAAAAAATTGTATCTTAGAGGAGAATTGATCAGAAAAGTTTACGGGACCGGAGGAACTTCTTTTCCGGTTATGGTGAGTCGAAAGAGGAGAAGAGTTGGATAATATGAACGTTATTTATATACTTGATGTGTCATCAAGTTACACGTGTTGTTATATTGTTATCACTCTATATAATTTGTTATTATAGTTGTTAACATGTTAAATTATTCATAAGTAAACCTATCAGGGTATTGTATTTGTTAGCGTGATAAACAAATAGTTATCCTTGCGTCTGATGAACAGTATCACTGAGAAAACAGTTTTTAGAGCAATGGCATGTATATTTATGGTTTAATTTTTTGTTTCTCTTTGATATTTACTTAATTTCTCTATTATGACTACTATTTACTTAATTATTCAATCCTCCATTGATATTGATTAAATTAACCCATAATAAACCTCTCATTACGATTTTTTCATCCCAAAACAATCTTTGCTTCTTCCTTTCTTTTATCTTTCTTCATAATCCCTTAAGGTTTAATCTTTCTTAAGGATACTAAATGGTAACATCATAAATAAATTCAGTTTCATTCAGCCACATTAAGCAATTCATTTGCAACCGAAAAAACACGGCAAGATTCAACAAAAAATGTTTTTCACAAAAATTAAATTTAATCAGATTCAAAAATTCTTCCAACTTTATTCATTCATAAATATACTTATTTCAAATATAAAATAAGATGATAGTGATATATTTATCATGTACAAATATTTGGAGAAAACATTATATGTGAAACAGTGTAAATAAATATAACTTCATAATTTTTGTCGAGAGAAATCACACATCTTTTTCCATAACTTTAATCACATATACCATTTTTGTCGATTTAAAAAATATATCAATCTTTATCCAAATTAACATTTTTAATATTTTTTAAAAAATATAATATTTTATATGATTTTAGGGTTCAATTGAAATTATAGTTCATCTCCAAAGCTAGGTTACTTTTCAGAGAAATCCCCAAATTTTGACATCCTTCTATCATTACCGAATTTAGTTCGAATGAATTAAAAATCTTGAATCTATTGTTCAACCCAGGGAGAGTGCTCTTTTCTATTTTTTTTTTTTTATTTTGTCCAGAAATAGTTTTCACCATTTTCAGTGTCATTTGAGTTTTCTGGATTTTCTCGGGTTCTCGAATTAGAGCTTCAAGGAGCGATCTTTCTCGACCATAAATTAGATTTGGAAGGATTAAGGTTCCGAATTTGATCTTAATATATGGGATAAACCATCTTCATCCGCATCTTTTTCCTCTGTTCCCGAAGCAAGCGGAGCTAGCGATGATGGAGGAGGAAGTCTACACTAACGGAAACGGAAACGAAGAGAAGATTCTAGAAGACAATCAAATCATTGATATATCAAGAAAGTGTCTAGATACAAAGAACCAATCAAAATAAAGGTTGATTGTAAGAAAATCCTCAAAATTTATTTACTAACTGATTTTTGTAAATCAATTTGATTGATTTTGTATTTATATTGATTTATTTAATTAGATGTACATTAAGCCTATATAAGCTCACTTCTCCTTTCATTGTAAAGATGTACACATATTTTCGAAATATAAAGAGAGTTTTCTCTAAAGCTTTAGGCTTTGTTTTGTTTATCTAAGTTAGGTAGAATTCTTTACTTCGTAAACGTTTGAATCTATGTCCTTGGTGTGGATTCACGAAGGTCTAGATTTGTGATCTCATAACAAAGGCTTTCACACCTTTGAGTGGCGATCTTCGATCCACCATCAACTCCATCAACCGATCCCACACGAGAGAAGCGACCGCCATCGTGTCAGACCTCCATCTCCGACCATCAAATATTCACAAGAGAGAAGCGATCGCCAGCTTGTGAAGCTATCATATCTATCTCCGCATTCATCCATTGAACAACAAGAAAGAGCGACCGCCAGCTTGTTGCTTCCCATCATTCCATCATTATAAACTTGTGGTCTCAATCTTATATCATCTAATACAGAGCCGAAGGTCCTATCGGTAAGTGTTTTCATTTTGGTTTTGTTTTCTTTTCCAAAGAAAAAAAACCTAAAAGTTTATGTTTCTTTTTAATTTCGTTATCATTCTTTGAAAAAAATTAAAACAAAAAGAAATATTTTTTTTTACTTTCTATAAACTTTAAAAAAAAAAAACCTTTTTTGATTAATAAAAATATTTAATTTTCTTAAGACTACGGCGCTGCCTTGTCTTGAAACTCTGATCTGTTCTCTGTGTGTGAAATCATTTTAGACTGAGTGCTATTACTGTATCGGAGATCCCCTCATAATCTCTGCGGTGCCATCGATCCATCTCTGTCCAGAAAGCTTGTGGAATCAAGTGATTTGGGCGATTGTTGTTTGTAGAATCAAACAACAGCTCGTTTCATCTTCATCTCTATCTTCACTTACCATCCATCTTTGTTAAAGATCTGAAACCGTGAATCATAAGGTTTGGTGTGACTCCAATCTTATATCATCTGGTATCAAAGCCAAAGATCTACCTTTGGTTCTTCTATCCCTACTTGTTCTTATTTTGATTACTTGTTCTTATTTTGATTTAGTGTTACGTAATTGTCAGAAAAAAAAACCTTAAAAAAATACTTTCGTATTGTTATTCATTGTTTTTATAAAGTTTAAAAATTCATTAAAAAAATAACTTCTTTGTTTTTCTTAAAGTTTTTGTTTGTTTCTCCCATTTAATAAAATGTGATCAAAACAAAAAAAAAGTTGTTTCATTCTCTTATATTGTTTTTTATGTAAATAAACAAAAAAAAAACGTTTTCTTAGTTCTTTTTTTGTTTTATTTAATTTCTATAAATTAGAAAAAGAAAATCCTTTTTATTCGAAAATTTGTTTTAAAGAAAAGCAGGAAAAAAAATTATGATTTTGTTTTGAGGACAAAACCTTTTGAAGAATGAGAGAATGATACAAACATGGAAATCCGACATCAACAAATAAATCAATGCAAATCAAGCCCGAATTTTAAAGAAAATTCTAGAAAACAATCAAATCATAGATATATCAAGAAAATATTTAGATACAAAGAACCAATCAAAATAAAGGCGGATTGCAAGAAAATCCTCAAAATTAATTTAGTAACTGATTTTTCTAAATTAATTTATTTGGTTTTGAAATTAGATTGATTTATTTGATTAGATGTACATTGAGACTATATAAGCTCACTTCTCATTTCTTAAATATGTACCCATATTTGGAATATAAAGAGAATTTTATTTAAAGCTTACGTTTTGTTTTGTTTATCTAAGTTAGATGAATTTCTTTACTTAGTAAACATTTGAACCTATGTCCTTTGTGGGGATTCACTAAGGTCTAGATTTGTGATCTCATCACAAAAGCTTTCACACTTTTGAGTGGCCATCTTCGATCCACCATCAAATAAATCATTCGATCCCACACGAGAGAAGCGACCGCCATCATGTCAGATCTCCATCTTCGACCATCAAATCTTCACAAGAGAGAAGTGATCGCTAGCTTGTGAAGCCATCATATCTATCTCCGCATCCATTCATTGAATAACAAGAAAGAGCGATCGCCAGCTTGTTGCTTCCCATCATTCCATCATTATAAACATTTTGTAAAAAATCTTATATCATCTGGTATTAGAGGCGAAGGTCTTATACGTAAGTGTTTTTATTTTGGTTTTGTTTTCTTTTCCAAAAAAAAAAAATCTAAAAGTTTATGTTTCTTTTTAATTTTGTTATTTTATTCTTGAAAAAAAAAATTAAAACAAAAATAAACTTTTTTTTTACTTTCTATAAACTTTAATAAAAAAAAACCTTTTTCTGATTAATAAAAATATCCAACTTTTCTTAAGACTGCGGCGCTGCCTTGTATTGAAACTCTGCTCTGTTATCTGTGTGTGGAATCACCTTAGACTGAGTGCTATTGCTATATCAGGGATCCCCTCATAAGCTCTGTGGTGCCATCGATCCATCTCTGTCCAGAAAGCTTGTGGAATCAAAGTGATTTGGTCGATTGTTGTTTGTGGAATCAAAGTGATTTGGTCGATTGTTGTTTGTGGAATCAAAGTGATTTGGTCGATTGTTGTTTGTGGAATCAAACAACAGCTCGTTTCATCTTCATCTCTATCTTCACTCACCATCCATCTTTGCTAAAGATCTGAAACCGTGAGTCATAAGGTTTGGTGTGACTCCAATCTTATATTAAGTTCTGTTTCCGATTCTACCTCCGATCAGAATCACGGCGAGTTCTGTTCCTCCTCCTTCTGAAGATTCCGGCGAAAATGAGTCTTCTTCAGACGACGAGTTCTGTTCCTCCGCCTTCTCGAACATGGTATCCAGCCCGATGGAATGATGCCTAGGTTTGTATATCTCTCTATCGCTTTTAATTTCTGTGGATTTTGGAGTTTGAGAGAGGCGAGTATGAATTAGGTCGAGAACTGAATCTGCATATGTAGTGACTCTGGAATTGCAAAACTAGGATATTTTGGCTCTGGAATTGAATCATTTCGTTTTTGTTGGGCAGTGATATTACGGTTGGTGTTGCGTACGATGCTTTCAATACTTTCTGAAGCGAAACTGGTGTGGGGAAGAAGCATGTTCCTAGGGCTTATAGACGTCAAGTAGCTCATTTTACTTCTATTGTAGAAACAAAACATTGCGTAAATGGTATTATATCTTTTCATGTCTGACTAAACTGGTGTGGGGAATACATTGTTTGATTTTGAGCATTGAGAATGTGTTGGTTTTTATGTTCCGGCTTCTATTACCTGTAGATTGCTTGGACATCAACGAGAAGGAGTCAAGTTTCTGTATAATCTCTATAAGAACAATCATGGTGGGGTTCTTGGTGATGACATGTAAGTTCTTCTTTTGTTCACAAGCTGTAGTTGTAATAGTTTGTGTTTAAAGATACTGGAATTTTGATAATAAGTAGTGGTGGTTCAGAGGATTGGGAAAGACTATTCCGACAATTGCATTTCTTGTTGGAGTGTATCGAAAAGATGGTGATGTTGTTGAGAAGTCTGTTTTGGAGTCTCCTTTCGGTCATGTACTGATAATTTTTCCTTCGTCTGGTTATTCATAACTGGGAGAGTGAGTTTTCTCGATGGGCGACCTTCTTCAAGTTTTCATATGTGCAGACAACACACACTAAAGGGGGTGCTTTTCTGTTTGATATACATTTTAGGATCAGTAAAGATACAAGCGAGGTATCTATTTTCGAATTCCTTTCACATAACAGCATATTGTTTTCTAAATTTTGTGTATTTAAAAGACAAAAAAATAATTTGGTGTCATCGATGATGCCTTTGCCTTTATGAAAACCGACAATGATGCTGACTACATGACATTTATGGGTTTCTGTGAGACTCTTCGGTGTGTATATAGAATCTGTAGTGTGATTAGTCATTCTTTTGATATTTTCGCTTTCTTCAGCCAAATCATAACATAGCTTTTTACCAGAATGCTCTGTATTGTAATTAGTCATTCTTCCTAAATGCTCTGTATTCGTTTCCAGAAGCTGAATCTGAATTAGACATCTCATGTGTGGAGTGGATTGTTAAAGGAAGAATCTTGGTGAACCGGGAGACTATATTTGCGGTTTTGAGCACATGGTTAGAGGCTTTGTATGGTGGGTGGATGAGGCGGTTATCCTCAAGATTTCTGGATAGGAAATTGGTGGAGGATGGACTGAGCCAAACCATCTTGACCTTGTCTGAGAAAACAGCAGGTGATTCGGATGAAATGGTTTGATCTGGTGGAGAGTTAGTAATCCAAAGAAAATTCATACGGCAAGGGTAAAAATTGAACTACGATTGTTACGGTCTCAGAATTTCTAATGATAACGAGTGATAAATATCAAGCTTAAGTAGATGTTTTACCGTTTGCATAATTTCTTATATAACAAAAGATTTACAATAGTAGCAAAACAGTCTCGAGTTGAGATTATTTTTTCAAACAGATAATATACAAATCAAATAATTATTTGGGTCATTTAAATTATCTTCAAGTTCACACTAACAGTTTTTTTACACAAAACTACTCAAACTCATTATTTAGTATTTTATCTAGAGATTTTTAATACGAACAATTAGATGGTTTTGGTAATTGTTTTTTTTAATCATCTTTCATTCGCTCATAGAATTTTTTTTTTTTTGTCGACAACATTTATAGGTATAAATCTAAGAATATAAAAATCATTAAAAATTTTCTTTTTTTTTTACTTAAATACAATCATTTACTGAGTTTTCAAAAATCATTTATTTTCATTGGGTTGTGGCATCAGTCTAAATTGTTATTATATCCTATCACATTTTAAAAAACTAGAAGAACACATATTTTAGTGAAAACTACTATTTTGTCAAATGAAAGTTTGAGTCAAGTGATATTTTATAAATGGCCACATTGCCCCTTCTATCATTTGCTGAAAAAAAATTAATTACGAAAAATGTCATAACTGAATTTTACAAAAATAACAATATTTACGAAAATGCCATTAATGATACTATGACGGCAGACTTTTTAAGTCGTGACAAATTTATTAAGGCAACGGCAGATTTGTTTTGGCATGTTATTCTAGTTATTAAAAGTTCCGAGTCTGGCATATTTATAACAAAAACTCTGCCATATGCGGTGGCAGAATTAAATTATCATGACAGATTTTTGCTTTTACGGCATATTTAATTTTCGATTTTCGGTTATGTGGTGATATATTTGTTTATCCCGTGACAAGTTTATTTATGTACGACATATTTAATTTACGTGTGATAGATTTTTTTTGCTCTAGTGACGACATATTTGTTTTTTTTACATCTCTTTGACGACAGACTTTTTATAAAACATACTACTTTTCGCCGAAACTTTAATTACTGGAATAACACTTACGTTATGGTAGATTTTTTTTACGTTGCCACAGATCTTTTTCGATCAAAATGTGGACATTGTTTGATAGCAGATTTTTCTTCTTAAATGACGGCAGACTTATTTCTTATTAGAATAACACTTTCTTTGGCAACAGATTTTTCGTGGCAGATTTTTTTAAGTATGTGGCAGATTTTTCTGCGACAGATTTGTTTGATGTTATGGCAGACTTCTTAAATCATCGACTGCTCAACTCCACAAAATTAGATGATTCTGAGTTTTGGAGGTTAAAACTTGTGTCAGATTTTTTTTATGCAATGGCAGATTTGTTACTGTAGATGTTTCCACTTTCGTAAAATTAAGGCTTTCCTCTTTTAGCCGTATCTCTTATTAATTTGTTTATTCTTTAGCCTCTACNTATTATTTTGTGTCTTCTTTTGCATGCACACGCATAAACATATTTTTAGCTTCTTGTTTTCTCTATTCATGGCTTCTTCTCTGATTTCTTCATAGTCTTCTCCACTTCTTCATAGTCTAAACCGAATATACTCTTTCCATCGAGTCTCTGATTTCTTTGTGTGGAATTTAATGAGAAAGAGGTTAGTCAAATGAGTGAATATTTTTGGTGGTGGAAGATCGATAAAACGTGAAAGAGAAGATATTTTCGACGATGACAAAGTTGAGGGAAGGTTTTGGAGATGATAATTTTGATATTTTAATAATTTTGATAATTTAAATAATCTAACAATAATTAAAATTAAAATTAGATAAAATCTTTTAGATGGCAAAACTAATCAAAATGACACATTTGTAATTATTAGATTCAAATAGGTAAATTTAAGATATATTTTTGGAGTTAATAATTTTGATGTTTTAATAATATAAATAATTTAACACTAATTAAATAAATTATATATATTGTTTAGATGGCAAAAACTAGTCAAAATGGAACATTTGTAATTATTAGATTCAAAAAGGGGTATTATGTCTTTCGACAAAACATTTGTGTTATTCCAGTATACTCCACCTTGAATGTGTTATTATAGTAGTTTGGATATAATTATGTGTTATTCTAGGTAATTTCTCAAAATTGAAATTAATTTTATGAAAGATGAGTTAAAGTTCCACGAGCTTACATAAGTCATTACTTAATTGTTATGTTTTTTTATTAAAATCCCCACATATTCTTGGATTTTTGTTGGAGTAAAATCCACGGACATACATAAACCACAACTTAATTGTTATGTTTTTATATAAAAATCCACACATGTTCTTGAATTTTGTTAGAGTAAAATCCACGGGCATACACAATGTTCTAAAAATCGGTCTAGGCGCTCGTCTAGGCGGCGTCTAGGCGCCCAAGAATGTACATCGGAGGCGATTTTATGCAAATCAGTGAGAAAATCGGTGGTTCGGTCTAGACGGTCTAAATCGCCTAAAAATCGGTCAAATCGTCCTAGGTGGCCGGTTTAATATTTGGTTTATTTGGTTATTATTTATTTTGTTTAATATTTACAACGTCACTGAAATCAACGGAAAAAAATTAAAACAAAATATGAAGTAAAACGTGGAGTAGAGTTCGACTATATAATAATGTTTACTCTATATTTTTGTTTTCTACTTTTGTTTGTTCAAATATATTTTTATTTAATATTTCCTCTGAATTTTTCCTTAGATTTGTTTATTTTTAAACTTTTATAACCTAATATTTTACTATTTCACTACAAAATTTTACATGTATATCAAACTTCTCAATAAAAAGTATACAAATAATTATATAATTACTTAACGCCTAGGCCCCACCTAGACTCCGATTTATTCCTCTAGGCGCTAGGCCCATACTGAGCGCCTAGTAACCGCCTAACAATTTTTTGAAGCTTGGCATACATAAGCCATTACTTAATTGTTATTTTTTATATTAAAATTCTCACATGTTAAAAGTAAAATCCACGGGCATACATAAGCCATTACTTAATTGTTATGCTTTTTATATAAAAATCCACATATGTTGGATTTTTGTTAGAGTAAAATCCAAGGGCATATATAAGTCATTACTTAATTATTATGTTTTTTTTAATTAAAATTCACACATGTTTTTGGATTTTTGTTAGAGTAAAATCCACGGGCATACAAAAACCATTACTTAATTGTTATGCTTTTTTATTATTAAAATCCACACATAGTCTTGGATTTTTTTCAGAGTAAAATCCACGGGCATACATAAGTCATTACTTAATTGTTATGTTTTTATTTATTAAAATCCACACATGTTCTTGGGTGGGAAAATTTTAAAACTACCACTTTTGGTGTACCACTTTACGAAAATATCTTGGGAAAGGGTAAATTTTTAAAATACCACTATTTAAGTATTAACTATTTATAAGATTTTAAGGTTTAGGGTAAAACCCCTAAAATCCTAAACCCTCAAAAGTCTTTCCACCCATAATAAACCCTAACCCCCTAAAATATAAACCCTAAATCCCAACAATTAAACCCTAATAGTTATTAAAAATTAAACCCTAATTTTATAAAGGTTAACCCTAAATCCTAAACTCTAGAAACCCTAAGTCAATCATAAACTCTATCATTTCACTAAACCTTAAGTCCTAAATCCATAAACCCTAGAAAATTTGAAATTTGTAATGAAAAATATATTTAGTAAATGGTGATGGTTTTGCAAATATACCAACAGTGGTAGTTTTGAAAAAGACTGTTTCAAAAGTGGTTTTTCTTAAAATTTCCTTTGTTGGATTGTTATGCATTTTTATTAATATCCACACATGTTCTTAGATTTTTGTTAGAGTAAACTCCACGGGCACATAAGTCATTACTTAGTTGTTATATTTTTTTAATTAATATCCATACATGTTCTTGGATATTTGTTAGAGTAAAATCCACGGTCATATATAAGCTATTACTTAATTGTTATGTTTTTATTAAAATCCACACATGTTATTATGTCATATCACATTTACTTAAATTTGATATTAGTTGTGGGGGTCAAATATCCCCCCATCGGTCAAGCTGACGAAGTCATAATTT
>OVAP01005119.1:0-13490 GCA_900406295.1 Aurinia saxatilis | reverse complement strand
GTTGTGTATTTGAGGAAAATCTCTGTGTCTCGGTTCCATTACTTTTTCACTTCGCATTACCATCATCGTCTTCATGGCTTTATTTTGCTTCTTGCTATGTTTCTTTCCTCTACGTTTAGTTTAGCTTCAAATATGGACAATTCTTTCCACCTTGGCCGCGTACGTATTCTGTCTGGCTCCACTAGTTCCCCTCGTAGTGAGCCTGCAGGGGGGAATCAATATACAGTGTGTGCGGATCATAGCGAGGAACAAGGTAGGCCAAAGGCATCGAATATTGATTGTGAAAAAGGAGATGTTCTTTCAGCGATCAAATTCGCCGATTATGGCCAGGCCACCGGTAGTTGTGAGAAATATAGACGCGGAAAATGTGGTGCACGCAACACTCTGGATATTGTCAGAAAGGTAAGCAAAATTAGTTAACAGTAGTAATCATTTAAGAGTAGTTGAATAACCTACTGAGAAGTAATAGCTTAACTGGTAAAAATTTGAGATAAAGTCTAGAGGTTGCTGGTTTGAATAATTTTTCTCGAGCGTTATCATATAACATGCAGAGAATCTTCCTAATTATTATCAACAAAAGGAATTACGAGTAAACTAAATATTCTTCATTTCATATTACATATCAATTGATATATTTTGTACTTTTACTTAAGGATAAAAATTAGATGATTTAATATACTTTTATAAAATTAGGTCGACTTTTGAGATTTTTTTATGAAACTAATTTTTATTGAAGTCCTCGAAATAAGTATTTTTTGAAATTAATAATATTAGCCTAAAACGATACTTAATATCTAAAATGAAGTTAGTATTCTTATTATAATGGTTTGTGCAGAAATGTGTTGGGAGAAGGAACTGTGAGTTACTGGCTCCGGACAAGATTTTTGGTCCGACCCATTGCAAGGGATCTATTAGACTTGTTATTGAAGCTACTTGTAAAAGAGCTTAACTTTCATGTTTGCTACGTTAAAAGTTTTTTCTTTTTCTTTAAAGAGATTAATTCCATCGTGTTCTTTTCTTATTTGGATCAAGTACTTGCTGATCATTTTATTAAACAGTATATGGGGAATACATATATGTTACCAGTGGTAATGTATTGTTTACAGACAAGTTTTGATAATTAGAATGTCGCTTAGCTGATCATTCTTTTTTGGAATATTCGGATCAAGTACAATATTAATTTATAGAGGGAATTTATTTTAATTTTTAAGACTATAATTTTTTTTAATATTTTTTATCCAAAAGATGTTATATCAAAGATTTAAAATGAATGGACTCTAAATGAAAATGTATGTTGACGACAAAAAAAAAATGATAATAATAGAATTGACTCGTGAAATTAAGATGAATGCACTTGAAGGTATGGTAAGTAATCTTAATTATTACAATATAGTAGATTTTATAACATACTTCACCATGAAATATGGTTACAAGATCAATTTTGTAAGCATAATGTCACTTTTATCAATACTAGGTTAGTATCCGCACTACGAGGGAATTTTTGTTTATAAACTTTGTAAAACTTTTTTCTAATAGATTTCTGAAATCTTTATGTCTTCCTTAAAATTGCAAAATGTAATCATTCAAATAAGCAAATTATTTGCCGAAAGAAGGGAGGAAAAGAAGAATCACATTTAAAACCTCAAGACTGATGGAGGTATCAGTTTTTCATTGTTATGTTCATCGACCAATTTTTTTTGTTTCTTTAGATATCTCTATCGACCCATGAAACGGCATTCTGGATTCTTCTATTCCGATGCTACTAAGAAAAATATGTAGTGATCTGCTCCAGTAAGCCCAAATTATAAAGATGAAATATAACCAAGTTGGTTGGTCATGCTTAGAGTAAATTTCACTACGGAAACAAAACAAATAAGAATATAACACACGATGCAAGTTACTATAACTCCATTTTCTACTCCAAAACGAAATAATTCTAAAATGGAGTTGGACTCCAACCCCTACTCCAATGGCTCCGATTTCACCGTACGGTGAAAACTTCAGTCTCTGGGAAACTACAATCACTGCTCAGATTGATAGTTGTCAAAGATGATATATACTTTTGTGAGAAGTAGGTTCCTTGTTATATTCTTTGATCTTCGAATTCTATCTTCTTCAATTGCTCATCTTCTTAATCTACCACTTCCTCCGGCCATAACCATCAAGCACCATTATTTCCAGCTCACAAGACATATAGATACATGTATTAACATTTGATTTATCTCCGGTTCCTTAGGGCATAAGTCTCCTAGGACATAATATATGTCGCAACTAATCAGTCTTACATTTTTAACGAAAAGAAATATACAAGTACTATTAAAATCACATGAGTTAGTCTAGCTAACCATAACTTGTGAGTTTGAAATTTGAATAAAAACAGATAAATTATTTGAAAAACATACAAAGAATGTAAGCAAGGGAAAGATAACTGACATAGATGATGAGCATCTAGGCGTTAACTTTGGGAGCAACATTAAGAAGTCATGCTCAAACACTTGAGGATCCCCCACCACTTATAACACTAAAACTGAAGAATCATATTTCAGCAATACAATGAAGAATTTGCGTATAAGTAAAATGGTTAGAAAGCTTCATCACGTTCAACCATAATAAACTTAAGGATGTGCGGCTCAATGGTTGCACCATCTCTCCGATAGGGGAAACAAAGGTTGTACTTAGACAACGACTTCTATTAAAATCGGAGGTCAGCATTGAAAGAGTTTGTTTATCGCCATGATCACTATGACAATTCCTTCTTCATTTTTGTGGGAGTCTTATTAAGAGGAAATTGTGTTATCCCTTGATGAGAGAAAAGGGAGAAGAGAGCTGGATGCAATTTCTAAGATTTGAGAACTTTTAAAATGTGAAGAAGAGAGAAAGAAGAAGGCGAGGCGTTAACATCATTTTTGGTAGGACACGTGTTATTTAAATGAAATGGACACGTGTCATTTATCGGAGAGTGTCCCTTTCTATTATATAATAGATTGGTGATATTTCAAGATTATATATACTACAATACATTTAAACGTGTTTACGTAAAAAGAATCAATTACCGTGTGTATAATTTGCTTAAATAAAATTGTGCCTAACTAAGAAAATAACAATGGGAATTTCTAAGTACATTAGAAGTAAACTCCAAATATAAGAAAAAAAAATATCTTCACACACACACACATATATATATATATATATATATATATATATATATTATGACCATAACTTATATAAATATTTCAAAAAGTTATTATTTTACTATTTTATCGAACTTATTCAATTTTTATATTGACTCAACTCAGACAGAAGAAACTTATTAACCTATAATAATTATTAATTAATTTTTTGAGTATTAATTTATAGAAGTTTGATTGTACATTATAGCAAAATCGCTACTAGAATTGAATGATCAAACTTAACAAAAACATCATTTTGTAATAAATTTTTACCAATTTATTACGAAGAAAAAGCAGGGAGAATGATTTTTCTTCGTATCCACTAACAAATTGGTAATAATATGAAATAAGAAAAAAGGTAATCCGCCTAAGTTTTGATGGAAAAAATCTTTTATATATAATTTTTGAAAAGATTAAAAAACAAAACCCTAGATTTTTATCATGATTAAATTTAAAATAAATGTGCGGTTATAGTTAATTAGACTAAACAATGTGTGGCTATGATATGAAACCCTAGATCTCTTTCATTCTCTTATATAAAGCCTTAAAATATACGCTCCTCTCTACCAACTCCAATAACCGCCTCCATTGGTCTCATAGTAACAAATCTCGATCCCTTCTTTCAAGGAGCTCCGATCATGCTTGGATTGTGTGGACGTCGGTTTACTGGGAGCGACAGCTTGTCTGTAAGGTTTGTGGTCTTGTGCTCGAATGATAGAATTCATTTTTCTGTATCACTAATCACGTGTCTCTTTGTCATCTCAATATACAGATCAAGATGAAAAACAACACATTTTGTGATTTTTCTCTACAAGCGAATAGAAGACAACACTGTAATCGATGAGGAAAAAGACTTGCTACAAATGAAGACCCAAGTTTGATTTCACAACAGAGGGAACATATGTTTCTTCCATTTCAGAATGAAGAGGATCATGAGACTTTGGTTCTATCAGTTGTGGGAGAAGAGAAACTTGCGTTGTTTCATCAGAGGTTTGATATGTTGTGATGAGGATGTAGGTGAGCAAAATACTCTAATCGATGAGGCACAAGACTTGTCATGGAGGGGCTTCTTAAAAGTGAATCTCCGTAAAGTTAGGATACCATGGATGACGAGTGTACTCAGTTTCCTGGTGGATGAGAAGAATAAAATGGTCGTGTTTTCTGATACAAACATAAAGGAACAACACAAGACCAGAATCTGCATTGTAGGAGAGAATACATATAGACAAGTGATTAATACAGTACATCGGATCATGTAGTTGTTATCTCCATTTGCTACTTATGTTTCAAATTCTGCAAGGCAAAGTAATCATGCGGGAGGCAAAAGGGTCGATTGATTTTTTTATGACTTTGTTTGGTGTTTTGTAATATAATTAATTCTTTAGTTATTTATGACTTTGTTTGGTGTTTTGTAATATAATTAATTCTTTAGTTATATGTAAAAGATATTCGAGGATATGCAAAAATGTATTATGGGGCATAAAGAATTATTCCATCATTATAAAATTTTATTTTATGTATTGTACCGCAACTAAAATTTCATTTACTTTGCAATCTTCTCCTTTTTTTTTCTAATGATCTTGCACCATAAATGAAATATCTACGCCAAATTATTTTTTTTGCATTTATTGACAAAAAAGTAAAATTATATACCCTAACACTACAAAAACATCTACAGTATTGTTTGTTAGAGTCTTGGTTTATTTACAGTATTGTTTGTTCGACGGACCGTGCAAAACCTCTGATATTCTTCACTGGGCCTCGGATGATCAATGCTGGAACGTCTTTGTCCATGCAATGTGTCACACTTATAATCTGTTAGTTTCTAAACTCGTTACGAAACAAATGAAATGCTGATTATTTGTGGAAGATAAAATGGGAATAAGACAATAAATTTGTTATTGCTCTAGTTTTCTTCCCTAATAAAACAATCAATTTAATTAGGGAGACAAAAAATCAAGATATATGGTATATAATATATATCGTTGTGAAACCAAAAGGATGTCCCTCACCAAATGTATAGTATATATTAAGTTAAACGGGAAAAAGTCAAAAGGATGTCCCTTGCCAACACCTCCGAAAGCCATGCACGAAGGTACAAACATGTGGAAAAATGGAGAAGATATCACAAAATTTAGACGACAGATTGATAGCAAACTTCGCAGCAACATCCGCAAACCAATTCGCTTTTCCAACAAACTTATTAAAAAAAAACATTAATATAAAAGCCATTGCCTATATATATCTTATTACATCCCTAAATAGCATGCTTAGCATTTTCATTATCCTTCTGAACTATTAGAGAAAAAGTAAAGAAATGTACACTTCACATTGTCCTCCGCCTCCTCATGGCTTCATCATTTTGCTTCTTGTTGTGTTTTTATCCTCTTTGTCTTGTTTTGCTTCCAATATTAATGGTTCCAAATCTGGGCAAGGTCCTCAATGGGGCAAGGTAGAACCATTGTGTGGGCTTCATAATCCGACTAAGAGTGGTACATTATTTTCCCCTTTTTGCCTTGAAGGATATATTATCACTGAGATCAAATTCGCCGACTATGGTCAGCCCACTGGCTTATGTGAAACGTTTAAACGCGGAAACTGCGGTGCATCCGCTACTTTGGGGCTCGTCAGGAAGGTTAAACAAAGTTAGATTAAAACCTTTAATTATAATCTGTTTGAAGTATATAATTAAAAGCTTCATATTGTTGTTTATGCAGAACTGTCTTCGAAAAAGACGTTGTAGGCTTTTTGTTACAGATGAGATGTTTGGACCAACCCATTGCAAAGGACCTGTTAGCCTCGCGTTTTTAGCTACTTGTACGAAAACTTAGCTTTCTTATTTTCTACATTAAATTAACATACACTCTCCATGTTCTTAAAAGTTGATTTTTTATTAAAAAAATCTTAGTTTCCTTAAAGATATATTTGTTGAGTTTTCTATGTACTTTTTACTAATTAATACAATAAATTGTTAATTTCATGAGAAATAATCAATTAGTATTGGTTTTGAGTTACTCTGAAGTTTTTTTCTTCTATTAATATGTGTAAAATGCAGTTTTGCAAAAAATGCAAAAAATGCAAAAAATGCAAAAAATGAGTTGTAGATCATGAAGCTTTCTGTGTTATCCACTTTGGAGCTATATTTCTCATTCAAATCAACTTCGATTCTGACAAGTGAATACACTATGATATATTGTTTATGGCGACACGTGCCTAAAATCCGGTCATTCCGATGAATGTCTCCACCGGAATCTCACCAGAAAATGGTCACAGACCGTTTTGTCAAAAACGAGTTCTAACATTCCCCACATGAATAGAAATAACTCTAGACACATGACTTGATAAGAACGGAATTTTGAGAGTATAAGAAAAATCCACAGTATATGAGCTGGAAGCTTTTTCAGCTTTGAACTAGTTGTTGTTAGTAGCTACCGGGTTTAGTAGACCAGGAGGTGAACATGATGTCTTGAATCACCCGTGCATTTATGTAAACCGAGACAAAACTATAACACAACTTCAGTGTCCCAGATTACTAGGTTTTTTGTTGTGTTCATTGTGATCTTGAACATGCCTGGTAAATATCATGAGTGAATTTAGAGAATATAGTCTTTCATTCATTCTCCTAGAAACGGGCTCATTTCATACACACTAGGTGATAGTTCAATACTCTTTATTTTATTTTATATATGAAGTATTTTGTATACTTCACAAACATATTAGAGCTATGTAGAATATCATTAAAAGCAACGTTTAGCCTTTTTAGATAGGAAACACTGTATATCATCTAGAAATTGGGTAGAGATTAATGTCTCATAGTGCTTTGAGCATAATCAGTTTGACTTAGTTTTCCCCTTGAACCTATGTCCTGGGATCTCCAGTCATTTAGGTAGGGTACCCATCAAACCGCCGCGTAAGTCATATGCTTTAAACCCATTCCTTTTGATGATTTTACAATTTGATCTCGAGAGACACCATTAATAAATGGATCCTAGGTTTTCCGATGAGATATAATACTTTGAGAGTACTTGAGTAGTTTTTTAAAAATATTAATTTGTTCAGTCATGTCTTTATGTCGCCAAAGAATGTATCCGCACGTAGTACTTTTGATGTATATAAATGTGTCACATTCATTGATCTTAAAAACTTTTTGGCACTGTCAAGTAATCTCATGTTACTTTTTTTAGAGCTTTTGTAAACCTAAACTGAGACTTCACGAGTCCATAAACTTTGTGTTTGTTTGATAGAGACATAGTTTTTTTTTTTACAAAGAAACCATCTACACCTGAGGATGAGACGCCCTTGTGATAAATCGATTATCTCGCATATATGTTTTTCATAATGGAGTCGATCTCACAAATAAAAGTTTTTAAAAAATATATATTATTTCCTTTCCTCGAAGGCTTGTCTAATTTAGACATGGATTTAGTAGATGTTACTGTACATTCTCTCAGAGAAAGATGAGTATTTTTTTTCCTTTTTATCAAAATATTTCTTTTGATTTTATTATTGTATTTACATGGATATATATGGTACATCTGATTATAAATCAGAAACCGATAAACACAGTTTTTATGCGCATATACAATGTGCTATTTTTTTGTCTGCTTGCAACCTCTTTATGAGGTGGCACGGCGAATTTTGCAAGGCACCCCACACTTACGGATATTTGTACGAGTGTACTTTACTGTTGCAAAAGTTCATATGCCATTTTACGAATGACTTTATGTGGTAAGCAAAGCCTTTCCCCCACATTTCAAGGGACAACTCAAAATCATGGATATTTGTATTCATCATCTCTTAAAGAGTTCAAATTTTTTGTTGCAGAATTCCAATAGTTTAAACTGAAGAGGGTGTTTTTTTACCATGAATAATGCCAGTTTTCTCGAATAAACGCATTTCATGTTCAATAAACGCTCCTCATTTATCACATATATCCATTTTATGGATTTTCCAAAATTGGTTTACAATTTTCATCTCTTATGCTTTGAACTTTTTCAAATGCATATACTTGCTTCTTAGCAAAGTATATATCGATTAAAAATTTAAAATAGATATTGATGGTGATAATAGCGTGATGCCACTATTCCATTTGATTGTTCCCAATTTGGTTGGATTTTCTGGAGCTTTTCATTGTCTTTACGTGATCAACTATGATATGATGTGCATTAGCATTGCTATGATATACTTAAGCCTTTTGATCACCCATATATAATCCCATAATGAGGATATATATTTTATTTAATATTTTCATTGAACTTCTTTTAAGCATGATGCTTGATGAAGCTAGTGGAGGTTTTCATAGAATTTGGCAAAGGCATGTGTGGCAGACCATTACCAAAGTGAAGTTGGTGTGTCGACTCACTTAGACTTGTTACCATAACACCTCCACCGCTATCGGTGTAAATAGGATTTAACATTCCGATAAAAAACAGAGATGTAATCCTTATAACACACAAGATCTTAAGTGGTAGACCATTCTTAATTTGAGTTGTCCATTCACTGTACCCGTTGTCATTTTTGATAGGCAGCCTTTATAGATCAGAAAGATGAATGTATAGTCATATTTATATGTTTGTTTAAGCTGTTAATTCTCGATGATAATTGTACTTAACATCAAATCTGTTCAAAAGAACGAAGAGCTAATTAGTACAAAAAACGAGAAGTCAAATTATGAATAGATTGCAACAATAATTAATCATTTTTTCAGAATTAATAAATTCGAAAAATTAAAAAATTAATAAATGCAAAGAAAATATATAACCAATCTAGACAATTTTGGAAAATTGCAGAAATAATATTTCAGAAAATCAGAAGAATTAATTTAAATAACTTAGCAGTGGTATGAAAATTGCATAATTATAAACCAATGACCAGAAAAAATCTCATTGGAAAAGATTGATTATCGATCATCATGAATTCTCTGATTCATGTATTCATGACAAGAACATTTCACAAAAAATGATCAGTTTTCGGTAGTGCAAAAAGCATAAACGAAAAATTTTCTGGATTAAGATTGTAAGAACTCAATTTACTACAATGAGCAAACTGATAGTGGTAAAGTGAAATACAAAGATAAATTGATAATACAAAAATACCAATACAAGAATTAGGAAGAAGAGCAGATGTGCAGAGGCAAGATATGATCTTTATCCTTATTTCTGAAAATACCTCGTAGTGTGACAGTTATGTGGCGTATTGAATGCCAGGATACAACTGCAATCGATTCCATTTTGCACAACTCAATAACATAATCTAATGAACGCTAGATTTTGTGTTATACTCTCAGACACAAAAGATAATAATAATAAGAAATTGTGAGAGATTTTTACGTTGTGATGATCATGTTAATCATGTTCATGATTTAATCATCTTATTATAAAGAGAGGAGAAATGTTCTTTATATATCCATAACCTTTGACGAAATACTAAAGTGGAGTGATGGAGCATCCATTTCTATCATAATGAAGTTTTATGTTACAAACTAAATAACTTGGATTTGTTGTTACAACATTTAATTCAAGAAGAGATTTTTGTTGACTAAATCAAGCAGCATAATGGAAAAAGAAGGTAGTCTTAAAGAATAATCTTTTTGATTTATTGGCTCATTAGTCAAATCCCGAGGCCCAAACCCCAAATCTGGTCCGGTACACTGAAGTGTATCCAAGGTTTTTGAACCTTGTTAAAAATTATCCATTTTAAATCTTCCAAATTTGGGTATTTGCTAGTTTTTACACATAATCAAATTTTAGAAGCTTTATGCATTATCCACTTCTTTTTGGGGTCAAGTTGCGTTATTTACTTTGGAGATTTATTTCTCATTCAAATCAACTTTGACTTTGACAAGTGAATACACTATGGTATAGTGTTTACGGTGACGATTCTATCGTGCTTAAAATTCGGTCATTCCGATGAACGTCTCAACCAAAAATCTTACCGGAAAATAGTCTTACACCATTTTGTAAAAAATGAGTTCCAATAGAGATCATTAGCTTCTAACGCAAAGACAATCATGTCCAAGTGCAAAGACCCCACACTCTTATATATGATAATAATATGGTAATAATGAATTTTTATATATTGGTATGATCAAATATATATTAAAAGTCGATTAGTACAAATCTTAATGGGACAAGGGTTCTTTATAAAAGGAACAACACTACGTACGTGTTTAAGTGATCACAAAAGGGACAAATTTCATGATGATTGAATTTCTTATAGAATAATTTATATATATAATTCAGCTTATAGATTTCTTATGAGAATAAATCTAAAATCGAATAGGCAAAAACAATGTTTGACAAATTCAAGAAATTTTTTTGGCAATGCGTACTAGCATATTGGGTCAAATTCAATTTGCATACATGTGAATGTTTTGTTTCACCAAACTTGAACTTTATTAAAACGAATGGTGGAATACACGGGTGGAATACTGTTTTGGGATACAAAGTAGTCCGGAGTCTAAACTCCCAGAGTCTAAAATTACAATAAACAAAAGGGGACTACAACAGAACGCCCCAAAAATCTAGCAACACACAAAATCAATGATACAAAACTAAATTCAATTTAACCAAGATAAAAGAAAATCGATGAAAACTTGGATACAAGGATGGTAACTACCACCCTGAGTCCATCGCATGGATGAGGCAACATTAGACGTTCAACAGGAATGGAGAAACTGGAGAGGAAGGCCACATCGAAACATCTGCCGAGTCTTCGATTCGTCTACACCACCATACCCTCTTTCTATAGCTCGGTCAAAAGAGATCGAGCCACTGATAAAGCATCGTAGAACTAACAATTATAAAGGGAAGAACATCCGCTTCGATGAAAAAACAGCCTATAACTTGTCCAAATTGACGCTTGAACGAATTCCAGATCACGGTCTTTTCAAACCCTGATCCAATTGGAACCTAAGAAAAGGGCCAAAGCCCCCGTGCATGCAAGAAAAAGGTCTGATTCGAAACAGAGACAACAAGAAAAAAAAGGAGACAGGGAGGGTTATAAGGAACCGGATTCCGAAGAAACCCTTAGGTACCTAAACCCGAGAATAACCAGTGAAAAAAGATCGATCTTTATCCATGTTTCAAAGAAGAAGTCGGATCTAGATCTAACCCAACTTGACAGATAAACTCTGTAACCCTTAACACCTCTTTTATAAAACCCTCTAAGTCGAAGAAGAAAGACAAACTAAAAAGCATAGAAAAAGACAAAGGGACCGGCGGCGGGGCTAAGAAAGACACCACCGCCGGGCCAGATCTGTTTGATTAAGGTCGGTGATCTAGAGGAGAGAAATGGGGAAGAAGGAGATAAAAAGAGAAACTAGTTCAAATCATGTTTTATGTTAACTACATGTGAATGCTAATAGGCTACAACATTTGAAATTAAAACCTAAAAACAAAAAAAGCAAACATCTATGGGACAATTTTTACCAAAAAAAAAGAACGAAAAATTGGTTACAGAAGCACCTTTTCAAATATTAATTTGCAATATGTACTTTTTAAAAAAAATTGGAGAAAAATGCCATTTTCGCGACATCGGATACCACAGATTTCTGCGACATTGCAGATGCCACTGGAACCACACGCAATTGTGTCTCCTGCCAAAGGTAGTGAACCCAATAAGGATGACTGAATTGAGGCCCATTACTTTGAGTTATGTCCACTACAAGATCATATCAAAGGTTCTTTGTCTTCGTTTAAAAGGCTTTCTACCAGATCTTGTCTCAGAAACCCAAGGATCTTTCGTAGCATGAAGTTTGATTTCAGGCAACATCCTCAAGTACTTTGAAAACACAAGATAAAAGCGCCAAAGAGTACATGGCAATAAATATGCACATGTCTAAAGCGTATGATCAGGTAGTTAAGAGGTTTTTAGAATCCTTGTTGCAGAAGATGGGGTTCGACCATCAATGGATAAAATGGATCATGGCTTGTGTTACATCGATTACATACATTGTTCTCCTTAACGGGCAAGCCCATGGATTCATAGTTACTTAATGGGGCTTACGACAAGGAGATCATTTATCTTCCTTTTAATTTATCTTATGTGTGGAGGCACTAGTCCACAAGCTCAATCATTCCAAAGCTCATAACAAACTCTCCGGTATTAAATTATCCTCGGATAGTCCTTCTATTCACCACATGTTATTCGCGGATGATAGTCTTCTACTATGCAAAGCTACAAGTGGTGAAAGTAAGGAAATCATGCGCTGCCTAGACCTATATGCTAAGGCTTCTGGTCATCAATACTGGCAAGTCTTCCATTATATTTGGTAACCAAATACCTGCTCACCAAAAACGAAGGATAAAGAGGATTCTTAGAATCGATAAGGAAGGAGGCGAGGGTACCTACTTGGGTCTTCCAAAGTGTTTTAGTAGGTCAAAATGTAAACTTCTACCATTTATACAAGATGGTTATATCAATGGTTTGCTAAGGCTCTTTTTGATGGAGGCAAAGAAATTCTCATCAAAGCGATCACTTTAGCCCTTCATGTCTATGTCATAGCGTGTTTCAAACTATCCAAGGATATTTGTAAGAAAAACTCATAAGTGCCATGATTGAATTTTGGTGGAGAAACGGCAACAAAAAGAAAAAGATTTCAGCGTGGCGCAAGATATGTCGTAAAAAGGAAGAAGGAAGTCTGGGTCTTAAAGACATTCTTCGCTTTAACCAAGCTTTATTGGCGGAAACAAGCATGGACAATTTTGTATGAACCTCTTTCTCTGTTTTGTCGTGTTATGAAAAGTCGATATTTCCCTACTGAATCGTTTTTGTATGCACGAGAAGGAAGAAGACCCTTGTACGCTTGGCGTGTAGTGTACTCTTTGGGAGAAAGATCATGGATCCCGTCCTGGTGAAACTCATTAGCGATGGCTCATCCACCACTGTTTAGCACTCCAATTGGCTATGTGATCCTTACCCACACCCTCCTATCAACAACCCTCTAATTGAACGGGTGGACACAATGCTAGTTTCAGACCTTATGATGCAAGACCGATGGAATGAGCATGAAGTTCGCATGCTGTTTGTTCCTCACGGTGCTGAAACCATTCTGCGTTTAAAATTGAGCCCTCTCTTACCGGATAAATGGATATGGACTCATACCACAAGCGTACTCTACTCCACTAAGAGCTGCTATCAGCTGATGGACGATATACTTTATGATTTTGTCCCTCCCATAGATACACCTCAAGAACCTTTGGAAAAATCAGTATGGTCGCGTCTATGTGATATATTGCGTTTTTAACATGTTTTAATCCTTGTTTCTTCTTTTTTTTCCGAGTCTTTTGGTTTGTTTAGCGTCTTAATAGGGGCTTAATG
>OVAP01005118.1:0-13492 GCA_900406295.1 Aurinia saxatilis | reverse complement strand
ATATATATATATATATATATATATATATGTGTGTGCATAATATTTCTAATTATTAATTTATGCTATTATTAGGACTATATTTTACATAGGAGTTCTAAAAAATTAGTATCTTATTATTTTATCGAATTTCGTCATTTTTAACACTGGCTCAACTTGGGATCGGAAGAATTTATTAATTTATGGTGATTATTAATTTATCGATTCTTAATTTATAGAGGTTTTATTGTACTCCCTATGTTTCATTTTAGTTGTCATCCTGGAAATAAATTTTTGTTCCATATTAGTTGTCGTTTCGGTTTTCAACGTAAATTTTGGCTTTAAATATCGAATTTAACCTTAAAATCATGTGAAGAATACCAACAGTTAACTTCTCTTTTCAGGGGTATAATAGAAATTTTAATATATTTTTTTAATATGTGTGAAAAATCTTAGAAGGACAACTAAAATGAAACGGATTGAGTACATGGTTAAATTAGAACTAATAAAAATAGTTTACATATGGTTGTTAAGAGTGTCTTTAGTAAGACATTTTTGTCTCTCTCTCCTTAGAGGTGTCTTTAAAGAATATTAAAATTTTAATTAAGAGCCTCCATCTTTCATCGATTTGTCACAATCTTGATGTGTTTTTAAGGGGTAGCATCTGAAAAAACTAATGAAAGTGTGCCATTTTAAATAATAGTTCGTGACGTAAAGCAAAGAGCAAAAGGTTCAATGTGTCTCAGTTTTAGTCATTATAGTACATATCTATTTACAAAGTTTACCCATTACTAGTTTTACTAATCTGTTTTATAATTAATTAATCGCCAAATGCGATTTAATAACGCTAATACTCTGGTTTAAGACTGGCTCAATTTCATTTAATTATATGAAAAATATAAATTAAGTTTGTGTACCAAAATTATAGATTTAAATAGTTCATGTCGTAAAACAAAGAAGCAAAAGGTTCATGTGAAACAGTTTTAGTGGCTACAATACATGTCTATCTTTTTTTTGGTCAACAACTTTCTTATATTAAAATTAAAATGCAGTTACAACCGAGAGAAGATGGGAGCTCGGTGCCAAAGAGTTCGCTTTAAGAACGATAAAAAAAAAAAAATACAAACACAAAGCAATAAGTAAAGAAGATAAAATGTTACAATGAGAGATGATAATCATTCGCTCCTCCAAGATGATGAGTTCTTCAACCATAAGAGGTAGGTGAACGGGGTTTTGAGCTCGTGGAACCTTAGCGGTTGAGTTTTGTAACTTTTGTTCATTAGAGGGAAACTTGATGAAAATATTCTCTCCGAGTAGGAGGAAAACGTCTGACTTGATTCGGTTTCAATCTGAAATTCACTTTGAATCCTACAACCTGAAACCAAAACAAATATTTTTCAATTACCGTAGCGAGCTAGGCTTACCGGAGATTGGAGACGCTCGAAATTGGACTCCATGAGAAAAAAGTCTGGAAAAGAGTTACTACTTATCCTAATCGGAAAGTTACTGTTGGAATCCAGCCAATAGTTAGTTTTGTCTGCGGTTAATTGGTGGATCAGATGGCAAGGCAAGCTGAGGTGAAGTAAATAATGGTGACTCAAATGATGGTGAAGCACGTGGTGGTGAGGCAGGAGAAATTGAAACAAATACATGTTTACCTACGCCGTTAATTTAGATAATAATGATTAGAGTGAAAGTTTGAAGTGAACCAATCAAAACTATTCACTATGGAGCTTAACCAATGGGCTTCCACTATATAAATAAAGTTAGAGAATATAAAATTAGAGAGGAAACATAGCAAAGAATAACTTTTTCCACACTTACAAGTTACAACTACACACTTTATATAAACTCCTACTATCTCAAACTATTTTCTGATTTACTTCTAATATTTGTTCTTCCAAAGTGAAACGACGCAACAAGTTGTTCACCTCGAATCTTCTTGACATATACTTCCATCATCCTACATTATCTTCTCACTACTTCAACCATGTTTCGAAGACTATTCTGATATTTTATAGATTTAACCATTTCAAATCATTTCTGCATACAAATTTTGATTATAAAATCCAGCATCTACTGCCTCGTACTTAGTTTAAACTAGCGGCTTTATACATTTAGACCAATAAATGTTCTTACCTGGTACATTGATTAAAAAATTAGAATGTGGGAAAGGACGCAGATGCGGCAGATCGGCCATGGAAAGATTTTCTATTGGATATACCCATATGTGACGATCGGATTGGTCACTCTCTAATGATCAAAACTTAATTAATGTCATGAACCGAGAATCTCGATTATAAACAATAAGATATGACAAAGATAATCAATAAAATATGAATAACTAATAGCAGACCATATATTCCATGTGCACCTACTCATATACAGGTATACTACTCAATGATAAAAACATTATAACATAATATACAAAATAATTAATTTAACATGTGACCAAATAATAGATCACGTTGAGTATATATCTCTATGCAACACAGTGACCAATAATAGACTCGTTGCTGGAATCAACTACGCGTTCTCACGTTCAATAAATTATAAGTTGCCAACAAAGCAGAAATGCACAACATAACTGACTGAAAATCGTATACATGATTTTTACTTGGGGGATATGCCTGCAAAATTGGATTCAAATAGAAAATCAATGAAATAATATAAAAAGATAACAGTCAAGTATGTTGTTTTTTTGTTGTTGTGTCTCAGTAAGCTTTTGTTTTTACTTTCTAAAGTATGTTGTTTTGTATATAAAGATTGTAACAATAATTAAATTCATTTCCAATTTTTTTTGTTTTTTTTTTTTGTCAACAACATTTATAACAAAGTTTAAACCTAATCTCTGTTCAGAGGTATATCACTAACGTAATGCGAAAATAACCTGACAGTGTATTTAAATTTTTTATTATAGCTTAAAAGTAATAAACGATAAAAAAAATTTGTTTTACAAAAAATTCTAGAATATTACATCAGTGTTCTGAAAATGAGTAAAGAACAAAAAAATTGAAAATAATTGTTCATATAAAAATTAACCTTTTAGTTTATGATGGATCTAACTATACACTCAAAAGTTATTATGTAACTAAAAATGTAAAATTTTATATCATAGGATATATATATTTTATAGGAATAAAACATTGGAATATATACATAACTTTATATATATACATATACGGATCAAATCAGATATTTATAATTTTTTAGATCATATTTGTATTTTTGCTTTTCCGAATACCACATATTATTATTTGATTTTATTTAATAGTTTATAGATATTTGTTGTTTTTTTAACAATCGAATCGAATAACAAATCGAAACAAATTTAACGAACTATTTGTCCAGCTTTAGGTACAACTACCACCCATAAAAATTATATTAATTAATCTAACTTGTTAAAAATAATTTATTTAACATCTTGATAAAATGTTTTTTGCCCCATTGGTTTTGTTTCTCCAATTGACTTTTTTTTATTGTCAACAATTCATTATTATTTTGGGTTCGAACTCAGGTGATGATACAATGAATAACACACCACTTGACTTAGAGAGTTTGATTGGTATAATTTTTATCATCAAATCATGTTTTGTCGAGGGAGTGGGTCCAGATTCAACAATAATAATCCACTAAACTTAAGACCTTGATATATTTGCGTCTTTTTAGTTATTCAAATATATTCAAAACCTATGGCTAACTAAGAAAAAGTGTTTTTATCCTCCAAATGGACTAGGAGAAAAACATAAAATCTTCACACACTACGAAATGATTAAAATGATCTTGAGGTGATTTAGAGAAATCAGCCAGGACCTGACATGCTGTACCAGACGCATAACTTAGTACGAATATAACGTCACTCTATATGTGGTTTTACTTTATATGCCATCCACCAAAAAAGTCGAGAATGGCAGGCACAGTGCACTCATGTACTACTCTACACTGACGATCATACGATATGATTCAGACCTGATCTGCCCATGAACGCTTGACGCGTTATACAAATACGAGTTGGTAACCTCTATAACACATTTCTCTTTCATAATATAATGAGAGTGACTCTTAACATAATTCTACATACGCTTACATTATTATTCTGTCTAGAGTCTGGAGTATTCTCTCTTCTCTAATCAGATTTTTTTATCTTCTTGTATCAACTTTGACATCCGATCATTTCTTGAACCAACTCCGACTTCTTCTTCAGATTTGGCTAACCCCAAATCTCGTCAAACACTTTATTCTTCCCTCCATTTCTCTTTACTTCTCCACCAAATAGCTTCACATATATCCGGAAACACCCTGGATTATCCCCATTCTAACCCGGTCACTTATCTGTATTTTTCTTTTGCCTTTCGAATTTTCACTTTGTTTTCCCCTCTCTCTTGTGGTATTTTTACTCTTTATTTTACTATCTATTTTGAGCATTGAAATTTAGATTTCTTTTAAACTACTGATTTTTTTTATTGATTATCTATATGTGATGCATCAACAATTTTTTAATGTCATCTACGAGAAAAATAATTCATATGGTATATTATCATTAATTTTGTTAAAATGTATGCACTTTTAAGTTTATCCAAAATTATTTATTTGAAATCTAAATAAAAATCATTTCAAAATATATCATATAACGTGAATAATACCAACTAGATTTTGTACCCGCACATTGTGCGGGTAGGAATATTTATAAATAAATAAATTTTATCATTGAAAATGAAAATGCTGAAATATAATCCGAAGGTGGAGTTTTATGTTGAAAATGAAGGAGAGAAGAATGAAAACATTCAAATCATTGAAGACTATTTAACATATTGAAAGATTTCTTTGTACCCAATGTTTGTAGTATTTTTCTGGAACTTGTTATCATCATATGTGATGAGCACTTTCAGACTAACTCGAGACTTGACTCTAGAGAAAGCTAAATATAGTTGTCCGTGTGATTTTTTTTAATAGCAAACTCACTTTCCCAAACGATTGACCTTGACTCTTATTGACTATCGTTGCAATTTCAAAAGGTCAAAGGAATTGTCTACGACGCATGCGAAAAGGAAATTTATTTTCCGGCAGTGTAACGTACATCCTCGGTATCAAAAATTTTCTGTCTAACCATTTTGTCATTTCCTATAAAATTATAGTTTAGAATAAATATTTCATTACGTATTTACTATCTTAAATATGATGTGATTAAACTATAGTAAATGAATAATGACTATATATTTTGGTGATTATTATGATTACATTATTATTATTGTTGTTGTTGGTGGTGTTGTTGTTGTTGTATAAATGACTACCATTTTAGTAATATAGAAAACTGAAAAAATAATAACAAAAGTAAAAAAAAATATAAGAAAACTAATATTGTTGTACGTATATAACGTGAATGTTAATTATTATTATCAAACATGTACAAATATATATAGTAGTACTCATACAACATTAGGTATATACGAAAGACTAAATAACCCTTAGTTTCTAATATTACATATATATGTTACACACCCCCACAAGATGGAGGGACTGGTATTACTCCAATCTTGGAGCAAGCTTGAAGAAACGAGGCCCACAACAAAGGCTTAGTGAGAGCATCAGCTAGTTGCTCCTTTGTAGAGACGTGCGAAACACGTAACATGCGTGATTGGATATGTCCCCGAACGAAATGGTAGTCAAGAGCAATGTGTTTCATTCTAGAATGAAAAACTGGATTGGCGCAGAGATACATGGCTCCAATATTGTCACAGTATATAACCGGAGCCGTCGGAACAGTGATGTGAAGGTCAGTGAGAAGATTGCATATCCATTGGATCTCGGAAGCGGTATTAGCAATTGCTCGATATTCGACTTCTGTGGAAGAGCGAGCGACTCCTTTTTGCTTCTTTGAAGACCATGAAATGGCATGTTGACCAAGATATATCATGTAGGCATTCGTGGAAGTATAGTCATCGGAATCACCTGCCCAGTCGGCATCGGAGAAGGCATGCTAAGTCGGCGGATTACGAGCAGAAAAATAAATGCCATGAGTCGTTGTCCCGACAAGATAGCGAAGAACACGTTTGGCTGCTTGCCAATGATCTGTAGTAGGCTGATGCATGAATTGAAAGAGACGATTCACCGCATATGAGATATCTGGACGAGTGAATGCGAGATAGTGAAGATTACCGACCACCATTCGATATTCAGAAGCATCTGGAAGTGCAGGCCCAGAAGTGAGGGTGAGCTTGGGACTTGAAGCCATCGGGGTAGCCACTATTTTAGACTCCATCATTTTTTTCTTGTGGAGAAGATCAAGAATGTACTTTTGTTGCATCAAGTGCATACCATGTTTATTGCGAGTAACTTCAATGCCTAAAAAATAGTTGATGTCGCCATGATCGGTTAGTGAGAATCTCGCAGCTAATGAAGCAATGATACGCTGAACGACATTAGCATCATTTCCTGTAACTACAATATCATCCACATATATGAGAATGTATACCAGAATGGTACCACTAGAGTAAACAAATAGGGAGGCATCCGCAAGGCTGTTGATAAAACCGGTGGCGAGGCGAAATGTTTTGAGCTCTGTGTACCAAGCTCTGGGAGCTTGTTTCAGACCATAGATAGCCTTGTTGAGACGACAAACATAGTCAGGACGGTCAGCATCAACAAAACCCGGTGATTGTGACATGTAAACTTCCTCATCAAGAGTGCCTTGAAGGAACACATAATTGACATCCAGTTGACGAATTGGCCAAAAATGAGCGGTAGCATGGCCGAGGACGAGGCGAATGGTGTCAGCCTTGATCACCGGACTGAACGTTTCAGCATAATCAAGACCATATTGTTGATGATAGCCTTTAGCTATGAGGCGAGCACGATACTTGTCAAGAGACCCATCAGGCAAGAGCTTCGTCTTGAAGACCCAACGACAGCCAACAACATTTAGGTGAGGTGCAGGAGGGACAAGATCCCATGTGTGGTTATGTAGTTGATTATCGATTTCAGCAGCCATGGTGGGGCTATAATTGTCGTCTTTGAGAGCTTGGATATACGTCGAGGGTTCCGGAGAGATATTGGTGTGGAGGACGGTGGTGAGACCAAATTTCTTCTTTGGTTTCAGAATATTATTTTTACAATAAGTGGCTATTTGATGGGTGTTTTCTGGAGGTAGTACCGTAGAGGACGAAGGGACTGTCGTTGTAGTTTGTTGAGACACATTTGACGACACAAGAGGAACGGCAGTGGGCCTTTGGAGGGTAAGAGTGGGCTGAGATTAATTAGGCTCAGTTGGGATAATGGATGGGCCAGTGGGCCTTTGGGGTGGCTTTGCTGTTTGGGCCTGGGTATGTTGGGAATTCAGGATTTGGTGTGGGCATGTGGGCCTGAGGACAGAATTAGAGATAAGAGAGGAAGGGATAAGAACCCGTACCTAAGATGTCGATGTCGAGAGGTGGGAAGGAGGAGATGGTCCGGTGAGAGGAGCCATCGTCGTCGCCGGCGTTGTTTGCAGTGGCCGAGTCGCCGGCATAGACGCAGCAGAGGAGGCGGCGTGTGGTGGTGTCGGCCGAGCGGATTGATGAGGCGGAGATGGTGGAGAGGAATTCAACGGCAGGGATGGTGGAGAAGAATTCAACGGCGGAGACGGGTGAAGGTCTGTGGACGGGGGTGCCTGAGACAAAACTGAAGAGGGGACGAGTGGAGTGGCCAGAGAAGGGGTTGCTTTGGGTGTGGCAGGGCAGACATCGAGAAGATGTGAGGTAGGAGCTTGGAACGGGTATGTCTTCTCATCAAATGTAACATGATGTGAGACATAGATTTTGCCAATGAGGAGATGAAGGCAGAGGTATGCACTTTGTGTAACATGGTGTGAGGTATCCAATGAAAACGCATTGTTGAGAACGTTTGTCCAATTTGTTTGCAGTGTATGGTCGCAGCCATGGATAGCACGCACAACCAAAGATCCGCAATTTCTCATAATTTGGTGATATTAAGAACAACTTCTCATAGGGCGATTGATTGGCGAGAACAGCAGTGGGCATTCTATTAATGAGGTATACCGCAGTTGAAAAAGCATATGTCCAATACTCTTTTGGCCAGTTTCGACAATATGTCGATGTTTGCGTTCAAAGACTCCATTGTGTTCAAGAGTGTGTGGCGATTTGGTTTGGTGAGAGATGCCGTTTTCTTGAAGATATCTGCGTAAGGCTATGTATTCACCGCTGTTATCTGAGTAAAGTGTCGCAATCTTGACCTGAAAATGGTGTTCAACAAGCGATTTAAAGGTAATGAAGACATCTTTTACTTTAGATTTCTGTTTGAGGGAATAAAACCATGTGTAACGGGTAAAATGATCAACAAATATGACATAGTATTTGTTATTGTCAACAGATGTCAGTGGGGAAGTCCAGACATCTGAGAAGATTATTTGAAGTGGGCGATGAGAGACAACAGAGGTTTGACCAAAGGTGAGTTTATGGCTTTTATTAATGTGGCAATCTGAGCAAAACAATGACTGGTTTTTGGTAGAAGAAATTGGTCAAGAATATTGGGAAATAATGTTGTGTAAAACTGACTGTGAAGGGTGTCCGAGCCTTAAATGCCAAGATGATAAGGGTGGTTGTGATGTGGATGCAGTGAGGAATGCAGTTGCTTGCGGTAAGGAGACTGGCCACTCATATAGCTCGTTTCTAGTTCTGCCTTGAAGAAGAGGCACCCCCGTGTTGAGATCCTTCACCTGAAAATGAGCAGGGAAGAATTCGACGGAAACATCATTAGCATTGCAGAGCCGATACACATAGATTAACTTCTTATGGACATCCGGAACATAAAGGACTTGATTAAGAGCTAAATTTCGTGATAGAAAAGGTAAGAGAGTAGACTCAGTGTGTGAAATATGTAGGGCTGAGCCATCACCAATTATGACATGATTTCTACCATTGTAGGGTTGATGGAGGGACAGGTTGGCTAGATCATTGGTGAGATGATGCGTCGCACCACTGTCCAAGATCCAGTTATCAGCAGGTGTAAGGGGACCCCATAGCAAGATTAGCACGAGGCTGCCATGGTGTAAAAGGTGTCGCAGGAGAGCCAGCGGAAGAGGCAGAAGTCAGAGCTTGCAGTTGCGGACAGCGGCGAGCACTGTGCCCAAATTCAGAACAGAGATGACACTTACCAAGGTAAGGCCGAGACTGTCTGTTATTGTTGTTTGGATTGGCCCGATGAGTGGACTGGTTTGATGAATTGGTGGTTCATTGTTGTCCATTATTGTTGCCTCGATTCTGTGACTTGGACTGAAATATATGGTTGTTGTTGTTGTAGGAACTGGATTAATTGCGTTGATGAGCTACATTTGCAGAGACCGGGAGAGTGTAAGAGGGTGCAGAATGGAGAAATGTAACTTCATGATTCTGTAGCCTTTCATGGAGTTCAACCAGGGATGAAGTGTTATCACGAGCAGCAACTTGATGAATGATTGGTAAGTATTCTTCAGGCAGTCCTTTAAGGATGAGGTCTACTTGGTCATCAAGTTCAAGTGGCTTACCAAGGAGAGCCAAATGGTCAAGAATGGTGATGTGACTCCTCATATAGGAGTCAATGGTGTTGTAACCCTTCTTCAAGAGTTCAAGCTGATTCTTCAAACATCGAAGATGACTGCGGTTAGATGTGGCATATGTGGTTGCAAGGGTGTGCCAGATCTGGGGAAAGGTTGTTGTTCGAGATACTACCGTTTGAACAGAAGTGGAGATGGCTCCCAATAAGGCACTATAGATAAGTCGATCTTGCCTTTTCCAGGCCAGATAGTAGGGATTAGCAGTACTCACATTGTTATTTGTGATCGTTGAAGGTGGAGTGACTATGGAGCCATCGAGATATCCCGCAAGATTGTAGCCATCGAGCAAGGCATGGACTTGAATACTCCACATGAGATAATTATCATCAGTGAGTTTGTTGACATTGGAACTGTTAATGTGATAGAGAGTGGGAGATCCGGCGAGAATTGTATCTCCTGTGGCCGCCATGAGTGGTTTGAGGATGGCGGCTCAAAAGAAAAATTTGAGGTTTTGTGTTTCTAGGGTGTCGTAGAGCTGTGATACCATATAGAATGTGAATGTTTATTATTATTATCAAACATGTACAAATATATATAGTAGTACTCATACAGCATTAGGTATATACGAAAGACTAAATAACCCATTGTCTAATATTACATATATATGTTACAGTACGTAGTAGCAAAGTAATAATTAAGTCCTTTATATAAAGATTTAGCAATTTAATTTGCTTAATTATTTTTATACGGATTTAGTAGGTTAATATAGATGTTTATCTTTCTTTATTAACTCTGATTTGAGATGAACATTTGGTCTGTTCGGTGCAGTTTTTCAGTATGTTGGTTTTTCAGTATGTTGATTTATTTGAAATTTAAATAAAAAAATCGTTTTAAAATATATCATTTTATAAATTTTCATCAAAGATAAATTTTTAAAAATGCCATTTCTAATACTTGAAGTCTTTTTCAATCGATGCTCTCTCTATGAACCTCTCTCTCTCTATGAACCTCTCTCTCTCTCTCTCTCGAAAAAGCTTAAGCCATAGCCTCAAACTCTTTTAGATCCATCGAGACTGGTGCCGGCGGCTTCCCTAGCGCCGGTACCGGGCTCCTTTCCCTTTTTTCTTTCTTTAGTTTCTTTGGTTTCTCTTTTACGGCTAGCTCTTTTCGTTGATTTTTCAAAAGCTAGATCTACATGATTTGGATTGGTTTCAGGATGTCAGTTCCGGGATTTAGTCTATGGTTGGTTTTGATCATTTACATTAATCACGATCTTTTCCTTTTAAAGAAAGATCTGCTTTGTCGTTCTGTTCTGGTTGCATGCAAATAAGGAGATTACTCGATCTCTCCTTGATTGGTGTCTTCATGTTTTCAGAAGGTCTATGTCTTCGATTAGGTGTTTGTTTTATTTTAGGTTTCTGTTCGGATTCAGGAAGGTAGCTCTCCTATATCTAGATCGAATTTTAGGATTTTGGTTCTGGGATTTGGTCTACGGTTAATTTCGATCACCAATCATCTGTTCGTTTTGGTTCTCTGATCTCTGAGTTTGAATCGTTGATGGCCCGTTCATGGTTTTCTTCCCTCGTCCTCGTCATGAAATTGATGAACTTTCCAGATTGATTGTTACCCTTTCTCAGTCTCTGGAATTTCATGCTGGTTACTAGCGCATCTCGGCCGGTTTGTCCACTAAACGATCAAGGTGATCGGTTAGTCTGCTTGAGATCCAGATGCTCCGTGTCTCGACGGTAAGATTTGGTCGAGATCTAATCTCTTTGAGCTTGCTCCTCAACGTGTATGCTCCTCTTTACTTCCAAGTGGAGTCCAATAAAGGAGTTCAAGCCTTGTTCTTTATTGTTGAGGTAGGTTTAGTCATCATCGGAGGTCTGCTTTTGCTGTATGATATTGATTCTCCAGTGATTTTTGGAACATCATGCAATAGAGATTTAGTTGGGTTCTAATTAACTGATGTGCTTATCGTTTTGTTGTCATGGATTAGGGTAGTCTTTTTGTTTTTATTGTTATGTTGTTCTAGTTTGTTCTGCCTCAGGCAAACTTCGTTTGACCGGCCTTGGCCTTTGGGAACTTCCTTGGTCCACTGGTGTTGTGTTGTACTTGGTTTCATTTGTGTTTGTGGTTCAATAATAAAATTAGTGAAAAATGTCATTTCTCATGTGCCCTTTTCGAAAATACCTTTTTTTATGGAGAAAATCTTCAAAACACCACTAAACACTAAAATAGTTTCTTAATTACCATCCAAATTAGAAAGATCCTTGAATACCATTATTTCAACAACAAAAAGACTAAAGGTCTCTTTGTTTAACCCGGTCATTTATAATTAAGAAAAGGAGGGGGGGAGGGGGGTAACGCAAGCAGAAAAAATCAGAAAGGTGAAAGTGATTCTTCTTCTCCGCCTTCGCCAAAAAATTTTCGCCAGAATCTTCTCCTTGGTGGAACCTTCTTCGACACCAATCATCAACTATTCTCTCTGGTAAGATCAATTTCTTCCACTCTTCAAGATAAATCTCTGTTACGTATTTACGTTTTATTTGAGAAATGTTTCTTGTGCATTTGGATTCTGGTAGATTTAGCTTCCACACCAACACCTGTCACAAAACCATATTTGGACTACTATAGCATTCACACAACTAATAGTTACAAAATTTCACACTTAATAATTAGAGCAGAGAGTTACCTCTAAGGAGAGAAGAAACGAGGAGGAGAGGTAAAGGAGAGAGTGATAACATCAGTGTCTCTCTAATTTTGTGAGACCTTTATAGGTTCTATTGTGTTGTATATACTTTATATGTACTAGGTGGTTACCCGTGCGTTTAAATTCGTTAAATTATTTTTCTAGTTTTACTAACCCTGAAACCATCATTATTTTGTGCGCTATCATCCAATATCTCAAAGTTTAAGACAATTGAAATTAATTATGTTCACCAACCCACTAATATTTATATCCTAATTGTGAATTATTTATGCAGAATACTCATCCAATTAGACAATATTTATCAAAATTGTTACTTCTTATTGTTATTTCTTATGTATGTATTATATTTTATATGAAGTTAAAATTACATGTACTGTAACAATAGAGAGGTGCTGAAATTTGTAAGTAAAGAAATATAAATAATTTAAATTTTGTTTAAAAAGTTGGACAATGGACATCGGAACGTGGAGAATCTCCTTTTTCTTATTTTTCCCATGTCGCTTTGTTCATAACTCAAGTAGAGGCAAAAGCTGGTTTTCAAATTGGCGAAATGGGTCATAGATCCGTAGATCATGGATCGCTGAAATACACACAAATATATAATTCTGAACTATTTTTAAAAAAAATACTGTGCCAAAGGCTATTATTAATGGGATCACAAGCAATCCAAAATCACGTACAAAGCAAGGGGCTTGCAGTAGCAGGTGACCCGAAACAAGGATAATAAATTAAAACAAAGCAGGATAGAAACAAGTCATAGGACTTGTGAATTCTGAACCAATTAAGCAATACTTATCAAAATTGTTACTTCTTATTTATGTATTATATTTTATATGAAGTCAAAATTATATGTCATGTAACAACGGAGATTTGCTGAAATTTAATAGTAAAAACAATATAAATATTTTAAACTTTGTTTAGAAAGTTGGGTAATGGACCATCGGAACGTGGAAAATCTACTACTTTTTGTTTTTCCTTTCGCTTTGTTCATGACCCAAAGAAGGACAAACTCATTTTTAATTTGACAAAATGGGTCATATCATATGGATGTAGATCATGGATCACTAAAAACACACACACACACACACGCACACACACACACATATATATATATATACAAGGGTCAAGAATTCGCTAGGCGCTAATCGGCCGGCCGAGGTGGAACTAGCGATTAATTATTAAACGGAGGCGGGGACTAGTTTTACACGATTTATCTAGGTATAATGTTTATTGTAGGACCATATAGACTACAATGAGGCAAACTGATAAATAAAAGTAAT
>OVAP01005117.1:765-13493 GCA_900406295.1 Aurinia saxatilis | reverse complement strand
CAATTTTTTGTTGATATAGTTGTAATGATTTCTGCACGCAGCTCCATCACGTGGATNACTGTCCGTTCCAAATTTAATCCACCCACTAAGTAGCACCAAATTTTCACCAGTGGTCCATTTGAGGCTTTTACGACGAGTAGGAGCTGAGTCCTCTGCATATGGAGGAGCTTCATTACCACCGCTCATAGTGCCAAGAGCCATTTATGTGGAAAACTCGGGAAATTCAGTTGTTCCAACATTCGGAACATATTCATTACTCGTTGGAATAGAAGAATGTGGAGTTGGGTGATATGGATAAGGCATCATTCCATAATATGAAGGAGGATAATTTGGTACAAATGATGACATGAAAAAATTTGGTGTAAAACCATAATTTGGGATATTTTGGGGTTGGTTAAAAGATTGATTTTGAGGGTTGTTGGAATTTGGATAGTTGAAAGGAAAATCATTAGAATTTTGGGTGTTGAATGGGTTATTATTAGGATACATTAAAAAAAGATGTTTCAAAACTGAAAAATAGATGTTGGGGGATTTGGAGAGAATTTGTAGTAGAAAATAACATTTTTTTTTCTCTGACCAAATAAAATGAAAGAAGTGTCTATTTATAGACAATAAAAAATGATGAATTTTAGTATATATATTTTATTTTTTTAACTAGTGTATCATGAAATAATTGAGTTACAATAATTTGGATGGGTTAAAAATCTAGGGAAGTCTGTGCAACCGATCAAAAATAAGAAAAAAGAAAAAAAACAAATAAAGGGGCGCGTGTACCCCAGACGCCCCTCGGTCCAGTAATAATGTGACATATGTCACCTTTTCTGAGATTCAACTAGTTGAATCTATTCAATTAACTCCACGTCTTTGCCATATTTTTTTTCAACATCTCCATTGTGAGATAAAAATTTATTAAGCTGTTGAATTTTTTTTTTCAACATGTTCATTGTGGGTAGTCTTATATCTCAGTTTCCATGTATACCAGAGGCGTCTAATCTCAGTTTCCATGTAGTATCAGAAGCGTTGATGTTCTAGTATCATGTTTGTTTTCTCTTTTATTATATTTATTACACATAATTTATGCTTTAAAAATAAAATCTTAATTTAGTTCAAATATTTTGGAAGCGTCGATGTACGTCTACCACACAAATAGAGAGGCATACAATATTTTGGACCTTAGCCTATCTACGAGTCTCCAAATTACCGTAGGCCTCAAAATGTTTGAGGTTCAACATTTTCTTTCTTTAAAATATGTGACATAACGTTCGAATGCTCCCAATATTGTTTTCACTCTAAACTAATATTTTTAAAGATCATAACGACCAGCGCCGCACAATACTTTAAGTTTTTTTGTGTCTAATTTGGACTTAGATTTCTTACATCCTCTGATTTTGGTAAGAAAATACGCATATTTTTCGGGAGGAAGATCTTTATTATTTACGTCTTAACAATTATCGCAATGTTCAGTGATGATGTTGTTAATGTTCAGTGTTTTTGGAGAATGGAAGACACAACAGGGTTGGCATTTTGAAGTTACCAGAGGAAGCAAATGTCATGTGACTGTATAACTAATAAAGTTCGAGGTATTTCTTCGGGATGTCTTTGCTGATTACAGGTTGGATATGGGTGCAATCGACATTGCCTATAAATTGCCTGATGCTTATCTTGAGAACATGCCTAGCATCACACCGCCAATATCCTTGGATAGTGATAGGCAACTTGAAAATTTTATAGCATTATCGGAAATAACCAATTGTATCCGGCTTTGTGTGTCTCTGAAAAAAACATGTGTTTGTCTTGGAACTCGTGGTACATATGATGCTTGTAATCTGAACACAAATTTTGGGACCGTTGATGTGGCCAGGACTGCGAAACGACCACTAGGAAAGAACAAAGGTCCTATGAGTTCTCCGAAGCGAGTAAGATTTTCTGAAGACCAGAAGCCCCCTTCCTTCTGCGTTCTGCCAGATGATGCTTGTAATCTGAACAAAGATTTTGGTAAAGGTGATGAGGCGAGTACTGCGAAACGACCACTAGGAAAGAACAAAGGTCCTATGAGTTCTCCGAAGCGAGTAAGATTTTCTGAAGACCAGAAGCCCCCTTCCTTCTGCGTTCTGCCAGATGATGCTTGTAATCTGAACAAAGATTTTGGTAAAGGTGATGAGGCGAGTACTGCGAAACGACCACTAGGAAAGAACAAAGGTCCTATGAGTTCTCCGAAGCGAGTAAGATTTTTTGAAGACCAGAAGCCCCCTTTCTTCTGCGGTCTGCCAGATGATGCTTGTAATTTGAATACATATTTTGGTGAAGGTGATGTGGCCATTACTGCGAAACGACCACTAGTAAATAACAAAGGTCCTATGAGTTCTCCGAAGCGAGTTAGATTTTCTGAAGACTAGAAGCCCCATTCGTTATGTGGTCTGCCAGATGGTGGAGAGAAAAAAACAAGAATCTGATACAGCAGGAAGAGTTCACCACCCGGCCGCGGAGCCAGTAAAAAAGAGAGGAAGAAGCAGAGGCTGTGAACACACCACCAAGAGAGAACAAACGTACACGTTGCTGCAGCCCAGTGCAGACGGAAGAGGGTGCGCAGGCGTCGTTTTTGTTCTGCGGCATGTCTGATGGAATGAAACCTCGAACACGAAAGCAATCCTCTTTCACGATTTGGCTTGGCAGACAATTTGCGTGCAAGGAAGAATTCATCGAAACATTAAACATTTTTGCGGCCTTAGATAAGTTTGATTTCAACCGCCCCATTTCAAGGCCGACTATAATAGTAGCAAAATGTTTTGTCCCTGGTTGCAAATGGAGGATTCGTGCGACGAGTGCGACACCTCAATCTGAACGATTTGTGGTTAAACAATTTGAACGGCTTCATACGTGCTCTGCTGTCCATAGGTATTCCCGTCACCAACAAACTACTCCAAAATGTATTGCAAAGATGTATGTTGTTCTTCACATAGGCGGTGGTGATCTTAAAGGAATTAGGCCTTTGTATATCAGAACCACGTTTAAGGCTGAACATAAAATTGATATAGACTACAAGAAGGCATATAAAGCTTTGGCAATTGCACAACACCTGGTTAGAGGCACATATGAGTAGGGTTACGCGGAGTTACCGGCCTTTCCATACAGAATAGAGCAGGCCAATCCAGGTACGATTACAAGGCTTGAATGTGATGGTGAAGACATGTTTAAGTATGTGTTCATTTCTTAGGATGCTTGTATCAAAGGATTTCCATTCTTGAGGAGGGTTATTGTGGTCGATGGAACACATCTAACTAGGAAGTACAGAGGTGTTATGCTAGTAGCTTCAGGTCAAGATGCAAATAGTAACATATTTCCAATTGCTTTTGGGGTTGTCGACTCAGAGAACGATGCTTCATGGGAATGTTTTTTTACCCAGTTGCATGGCGTCGTACGTAACGATGAAAATTTGGCTATCATTTCCGACCGACATTCATCAGTTGCCAAGGCCGTTGAGAAGGTATTCCCCGTAGCTGATAGGGGAATCTGTTTCGGGCACCTCAAATGAAACATTGTCTCGAAGTTCAAAAAGATCAGCAGAGTGACGGAATTGGTTGCGAGCGCTGCATATGCATATCAAGTGATGGAATTTAACGACTACCTTAATTGGATTTGTGAGGAAAATNCAAGGTTATTTGTGGAAAGGCGATCCAGGGCTGCCTCGTTCGAGACAAATTTCCCCAAATACGTTGAACTCAAACTCCATGAAACAAACCGTTACATGGAGGATTTAATAGTAAACCCTTTTGAGGATCACCGTAGCCGAGTTACCGGTGGAGTATATAAAGAAAGTATTGGTGATCTAGAGCAGGTATGCAACTTTATAAAGCATTAATTACCGGCAGTGCGTGGTTTGATATTTGGCAGCAAAAATTCTGCCTCTAACGCCTGTCTAGAGTCTGCCTGTTAACTCCGCAAGAAAAATGATCGTTATGCAGAGAACTTGTACTTGTAGACAGCACGATGTGGAGAAAATCCCTTGCGAGCACGCGATTCAAGCAGCAAGAAGTCGGAATATTGATGAGACTACACTGATGGATGATTGTTTCACAAAGAAATCGTATTACTCAACGTACTTAGAAGTTATAAATCCTCGAGACATAGAGTTGGTTCCATGACTATCAGCTGCGGGGAATACCTTCTACCGCCACCCGTAAAATCACTTCCGAGTAGACCGAAACTGAAGAGATATAGATCTGCTGTTGAAAAGGCTAAGCGGTGCAAACATGATCAACGGAAGAAGAATACGAATAATAGCACTCCATCCTCAGAGAAGAAAGGAGAGTACTCCGGCTAGACAGAACAAAATGAAACAGAGTATGCCATCCAGACAAGAAAACGAGGGTGATTATTTCACCGACTACACCATCTCCAAATATGACAAGCAGACCAGCGTTAAGATCACCGAGTACGCCGACACCAGTCAATAGACGTAGAGTCGAGCCTCCATCCCCGAGGATGACCCGCTCAAAATCACCGCGTACTCCGACATCCCCAAAGAATCATCCTAAAGAAAAGAAACTTCAAATGGAATCCGCTCCGCTCCGGGACAGGACGAATAAAAGGGCCTGCCGCTGCTCAAAATGTCATGTACAAGGACATGCTCGATCTAGCCGTATCTAAATTCATATTGCCTAAACTCTGCACTGTGAATGATTGTTATGTGGTGCAAAACAGTGGTTAAACTCTTGTTGGAGTCTGGGTAGGTTGAACATTAGTTTATTTGTTTTTGGTGGAGATAAAACATTAGTTTATTTGTTTTAATATCACCACTGGTTGTACAGAATGTGCACGACCAACCACCACCTAATGCATGCTAACCCAAAAGGGGATGACTTAGAGCAGACATAACCCAAATAAAGCGTAAACGCAAAATAGACTGACACTCCCAGACACAAAATGCCCAACCAAGTCACCTTGCAAAATAATAAATCCTGAACGACTGAACTATCCCCTCGTCTACCGCTCAGATTTTACCCTCCTTACTTTACCCGAAAGGAAATTAATTTGAACTTTTAGTTTCATAAAAAGCGGGGAAGGTAGAGTTTTCAAATCGAACAGTTTGGATGTGCATAGAATTTCGTATTATAGGTATATATACATTGTAACATTATTTGTTACGGACCTTCTCTACACCTGTGGCTAAGTTAACGCGGACGATAAGAAAACACGACGCGGTTTCAGCCTAACTATCATATTCAAAATATATATATGTAGAGCTCAAATTCCGCAATTATAACCTTTCATTTACTATCTTTCTCGGTAAAATACTGAATGTATTTTTTTATTCTCGATGTGATACACGATTAAAGCGAGATACCATACAAATAACAATAAAGGATAACGCGGTTGGTTAGAGCGCATATATAAGTTCCGGAAATGACAATTTAAATTGGGTAAGGTCATAATCCGTAGAATAGGCAGCATACAGGTGTGTGGGTAGAAACCACAAAATCAGACTAATAGTGAATGCAAGGGACATGGAAGCGATCCTTGGAGCATAAGCAGATTAAAGATTATAGAGCTCATATCAACTGCCCAAAATACTAATATGAGCTTTGCTCCACACAATCTTAGATTTTCAAGACTGATGTACTTCATATCAGTTGTCCGCAAAAGATTTACCGCATTGGCAACATGAAGGCTCATACGAGTATCGTGCGCAGTTGATAAAAGTTCCACAATCTTTAGTTTGCACGTGCTCCGACGAACTCCGTTGTAAGTTGTGGACGCATTATTGTTATAGATACATATTTAATATATGACTTTTTACGTTCACGGATATGAAGGAGGTAGGAGGAAGTTGCGTGGCCAGGAATTCAAACCTCTGGTTGTTGCGGAGGAGGATCTGGTTCAGTCGTTAGAGGTCGTAGACGTGGAAACATCGTAGGGAAGTAATCTGTAGACCTCTATCTTCCAATGGATTTCAGATACACGTGGTGGCATAAACTAGAAAATGAACAAAAGTGTTCGTGAAGATAACGAGAAAAATTACATGTTATATGACTTTATATCTCTGAGTAAGGCATTCACTACAAGAAATTTGGGCATTGATAGCATATCATTTTAGCACTAATTCACTAACTGCTACTAAAAGTGTCATTATCGGATGCCAACTTTACCGTAGTATTACATTAGTACTGGGAAAGATTTTCATTAAGTGGGAAGCCAAAAATTACTATTATAGCTGTAAAGTCATCTTGGAGCCAAAACACTTTGTGTTTGGAGGCAAAACATTTTAGTGTTTGGAAGCAAATTAAAACACTTATAATAATCTTCAGAGTCTTGCCCAAAACAAACAAAATATATCATCAAGAGTCACTTAGACAAAAAATATTTGTGGTTTCTCAAACTGGGCCAAACTCAACCTCAGTCGCCACCACCAATCCCATTTCCTCTGAAAATCTTAATCTCCGTCACCACCACGAATCATATTTCATGTCATCTCCCAACCTCTGTCGTTTCGATTTCCCTCTGTAATCGGTGTGTAGACCTAGTTTGGAAAGGAAATTGGATCTCCTTCTGCCTGAGTTGGTGTCGGCTTCGTCTCTCTTTTGCACCTACAAAATCGTAGAAGAAACCCAGGAAAGGTAATCGATTTGCCACGTCTATAATAATGAAACCTAGATTATTTGTCAATTCCAGCTCTAATTAATTTCCATTGACTCTCATTCTAGCAAGAATCGTAGCCGTAGACATATCTTTGAGGAGCTAACACGAAGATAAGCAAGAGAATCAACCTCAATACACAGGTTATTGATTTTCGATTTATGTTCTTAGATAACACTATATTCGTTTGAAATCTTCTTCTTCTTCGTTATTTCCTTTTTGCAATACAAATCTCAGAAGTTCATGCTACTGGTTTGCAGGTTGGATCTGGTTTCAACGTTGTTTTAAAGGTTTATTCCTGGTGTTAAGATGACTTGAACTCACAAACCCAATCTGCAGATCCAGTAGAGAGGGATTCGATCTCGAGACATGAAGAAGCTAGAGGAAGAAGCGAGAGATGGCAGTCTTCGACAAAGGTTTATCTGTTTCTTTTCTATTACAAGTTCGTCTATAAAGTTTTATCTGATTTTGTTCATAATTCTTTTTCAGTCTGTCTCCGCTCCACACTCAGATTCTTCATCCCGTAAGATCTATTTGTTTCATTACTTGATTCAGTTTTAACTTTGATTAGGGATGTAGGGATTGAGATTTTGTGAAGAAATACAAATTTCGAAATCAATCTGCTCGTGTTCTTATAATATAACTTTCAGTAGTTACTTCCCCTTGTTATGATTATGATGTTTGATTTGTTCATAATGCCATAATTTCTAACCTAAGATGTTCTGTCTTTATTGTTCTAGAAGAGTTCTTTTTGTTTGTGCTAGTAGATGCTGTTGGAGTACTATCATGATTTACTTTTTGATTTGTGACATTACTTTTTGCACAGAGACGAAGGTAACTAGATTAATGGCAGAGAGTAAACCCTTGATCGGTCTTAAATGGGAACCAAAGCTTCCAGGCTTATCTTTGGAGTAAAAAACTGGGTCCAGTTCAAGCATAGGAGGTGAAAGTGACGAAACTGGTTTGCTCTGGACGTCTAAGTCAGAGCTTGTGTATTGTTTTTGTCTCCCACCTACTGATCCAAGGAAGGTTAACAAGATGATTAGAAAGCAGATCAAAGACACCACTGGATCAAACTGGTTTGATATTCCAGAACCAACAATGACTCCCGAGTTGAAAAGAGATCTTCAGTTTTCAAGGTAATGGCTTCTTTGCCTTTCTCTGGCTTCTTTGCCTTTCTCTGGATTCTAACTCCATTCTAATTTTTCTCTATTATAGTTTTATCTCTATTACAGTTGAGAACTGTTTTGGATCCTAAACTAAACTACAAGAANGAAGGTTAACAAGATGATTAGAAAGCAGATCAAAGACACCACTGGATCAAACTGGTTTGATATTCCAGAACCAACAATGACTCCCGAGTTGAAAAGAGATCTTCAGTTGTTCAAGGTAATGGCTTCTTTGCCTTTCTCTGGCTTCTTTGCCTTTCTCTGGATTCTAACTCCATTCTAATTTTTCTCTATTCTAGTTTTATCTCTATTACAGTTGAGAACTGTTTTGGATCCTAAACTAAACTACAAGAAAATTGTGTCCCACTCAAAATTAGCTGAAAAATATTTTCATGTAAGTTCTGACAATACTTAACTAGAGTAAGTTGCCTGCCTAAAACTAGGTTGGCACAGTAGTGGAACCAGCTGAAGAGTTCTACAAAAGATTGACAAAGAAGAATAGGAAAGCAACTCTTGCTGATGAGTTGGTGTCAGATCCCAAAGTTTCTCAATACAGGTAAACCTAGGATTTTCTTCTAGCATCCACCCACGCCTTCTCCTTCTCTTTCGATTTCTCTTCTTTCTTTCTGCATCGCTATCTTCTTTTCCCCCAATTTTTTATTTTTTGTTTGTGTGTTTGTGTTAATTTCCCCCAATTTTGAGATCGATGGATATACCACTAGTTTCAATTATTTATTTTTTTAGTGCTTGAGAAACCTGTGCTAATTCATCATGTATGTTGTGTGACTTTGTACTGTTTTTTCGTGTTTGAACTAGGAAAATGTTTTATGGTGGAGATAAAATTATTTTAAACGTTTCTTTCTGGATTAGTTCACTTGTTGTGAGATTTGTGTATAGTTGTATATAGTGAATGATCTAGAAAATTAAATTGAAGTTAACCTTGGCTTAAAGATGTCAAGAACTCGATTAGTATTTGGTTTTATAGATGTAGGAGTTTAACGTTGGTGCAAATACTAATGTTTTGGGTTATCTTTTGAAGCTCGTTGTTCTGTTTGTAGTATAAGTTTCACCGAGTTGTTTGCAGTTTTTCATGCAGGTTACTCCATCACCCGGAGATTCTATTTTGAGATTAAGGTTTTTTGTCTGGTGTTGGGAAATATCGCGCAGCGGAACCGACCTTGCCAGTGCTCCGAAAGCATCAATATCGAATGATCAGCTGGTAATATGTTAATTCGCTCCGTTGGACCTTGTGAGATGGACCACAGATCATCGTTGGTTGTTTAAGAGATGAAGTATGGTTCCTGCTTTTAGTTTTAGCCGGCTATGTTTGAGAACTTGATTAGTTTAAGACATGACTTTGTGTTTTTTTTATGACTTCAATGGATGCTTACATGTTCTCTTTTAGAGTTCATATTTTATTGTGTTCATGTATGATTTGGATCTTTAATGAAAAAAGCATTTGTATTTTATGATTTTTTAAAATTTTTTGTCGAAGTATCAAAAAGCATAGTTTATAAATTCCACAATTGGAAATCAATATAATAGGTGCACAATTTGACAAATGTCACAAAAAAATATTCAACAGCATTTTATATGTGTCATTAAAAAATAATTTATAGCACGGAAACAAAGCCATAAAAAATTACATCATAGCACAAAATAAGTGCTAGAAAATACTATCCTATAGCAAATGATTATCGCTATAATAGGTTCATTTACCGTAGGATTCGCAAAATTGCTATGATATGTGGTAGGGCTATTATAGCTTCTCGTGTCACAGCGTTCATGAAAACGCTACTAAATCCATATAGTAGCGTTTTCAGTGTGCTACCAATGCCCAAATTTCTTGTAGTAATTGCATATGTGCTGTCCTTCGGGCATTATATACGTAGAGCCTCAGAAATAATATTTGCATCGATCTGCGTAGTTATTGTAACTATAGTCAATTAGTCATCATGACTTTGCATTCTTTATCGCCTTGGAAATGACAATTCGCTAAATGCAAATACTTTTTTGACTAAAGAACAATGTTTGTCTTACGTGTATTTTGTTCGACAAAGTCACCATTTAAACAGGGGATAACTCTGCCTCGGCTCACACTAAACATGACACGTTTCAGCTGAACTCTGGCTGCACTCCGGCTAGAATCCAATTAGAGTCCCGCAAGACTCCAGCTAGGCTCCGGCTAGATTCATGAAGGTTTAACTTGGTACAATTACATACCAGATCAAAACATGTATATATATGCTATTCAAGTTATTTTGTCTATTTTGATCGTTCTATAACATTAGTTTTGTCTATTTATACTATCTTTATTTGGATATCAATCATTTTTAGTATTTGATTTACAATTACCCTGTTTCAAGCCAATTCATTATTCTAGCTTGTTTTTGGTTTTTAGTTTTGCTTTGTTGTTCTGTGTTTTTAGCTTGTTTGGATCCTCGTTTTTAGACTTTGTCTTGGGGCCATTTCTGTGAGCCTCCAGCCATTGCCTTCACACTTTTTTTTTAGGGCTTGCTTAATAAAAATTTTAGACGAAAAAATATATAAAAAGTAGGGAAAGTACGATTTTGAAAAGAACATTAAGCCCCGGATATCCCATTATAAATTACATAATTGTTTTTTAACATCTGGACCAGGACATGCTCGATCTAGCCATATCTAAATTCATATCTGCTTAAACTTTGTGTTGTGACTGAGTGATTGTTATGTGGTGCGAAACTGCTGTTAGACTCTTGCTGAAGTCTGAGTAGAGTCTCCATTTTTGTTGCACGTATCCACTACTTCACCGGGTTTACTCTGCCTCGGCTCTCACTAAACATAACACGTTTCTTTCTCGTTTGAAATAATGTGTTTCGAAAACCGAGGAGTCACCCCCGCTACGAATCTCATTTACATTTCGTATCATTGTCCATCATCTGACTTCTGTCTCCTTAAGTTTTCGATTAAGAAAAAATCTGTACAACGTCCAATAGGATACGTTTCACGTTGCGTTTGTTTCTGTGTTTCCCTACATTTTCTCTGCTGTTTTGTTCGATTTGATTATGTTCTTTCCCCGACTCTGCTTTGGATGTACGTTGGATCTGTGCCTAATGTACACCATTGGTAATATAAGAACAAATAACGTCTACTTTCACCGCTATTTATGGAACTATTAATTAAAATATTACATGACTTCTACTAGGATTATAATATTGCGTGGTGACTCCTCGGTATACAAAAATATATATACAAAAATTAATAAAAAAGCAGGGAAAGTACGATTTTAAAAAGACCATTAAGCCCCGGATATCCCATTATAAATTACATGAAAGCTATTGAGAATGTGGAAAAAAAAAACAATTCAATGAAGAGATAGACAAAGTTACAACGCAGGCAATGGAGAAAGTAATGGAGGAAAACTGATGATGCAATGAGATTGTGTATTTACAAGAAACTATGACGGCCCGCCTGATCAAAGAACGTGAAAGTAGCATTCAAATTCTCCAAGACTTGTTGAACTTGTATGCTACTTTCGCGTTCTTTGATGAGGACGGCTGTCAAAATTTCTTGTAAATACTCAATCTCGCTGCATCACCAGTTTTTTCCTCCGTTACACTCTCCACTGTCTCCGTCGTAATTTTGTCTATTTCTTCATAAATTGTTTTTTTTCATATTTTCAATAGTTTTCTTCAATTCTATGATCTTCCATATCTTGGAGAAACAGACGTGATGATCTAGTGGCGCACTTCAATTTTATGTTGATAGGCTGGAACGGCAATTCGAAGATCATATAAGTTTGTGTTTTAACAAATATTTGAATTATCAGTTGTGTTTTATTGTATGGTTTGAGAATTTTGTTTGTTTTCAAGTCGATTGGATCGGAACGGATCGATAATAACAGTGAATGTAGTTATTGTAAGTATAGTTGTCATGACTTTTCATTCTCTGTCACCTAGGAAATGACAATTCGCTAAACACAAATTCTTTGTTGACTAGAGAACAACCTCGAAAAACTTATTATGACTTCTGTGTACAAAATATACATTAAAATTTGTGAAAAAAAGAAAAAGAAATGTATTTCTTTTTATTTTTTAATAGTACCATTGCATTCTCGGTCACCTAGGAAATGACAATTCGCTAAACGCAAATACTTTTTTTAACTAAAGAACAATCTCGAATAACTAAGTACGACTTTTGAGTACAAAATATACATTAAATTTTTGTGAAAAAAAGAAAAAAAAATGTATTTCTTTTTTATAATACTATTGCACACAGAAAAGTCTGATTATATAAAGTTGACAGTTGCATTTGCATTATTTCATTGAGAGTTGCATTTGCATTATTTTGGAACTAAACAGAGTACAACCATCCTGAAATCCCGATATCCATGGAAAGAGACTTAAAACCTCTTTGGAGATGCGTCGGGCAAGTGCCCAAAGAGGCCCCGATCCGGCCAGAATAGGGAGGGGGAGGCCAGTGGCGATAAAAAAAGTGGAGGTAGTGTTTCCGGGGAGAGAAGGAATGATGTGGATGCTGGACACGAGTGTCGTGAATTGTCCAGTTTGCTGTTGATAGTGATGATATTTTACCGCTTTTCGATATGATTTTTCGGTGTTTTTAATAAAGAAACTATTTGATTTGAAACATAAACTACTGGATTTCACATTTTTCTGTTTGCAAAGTGTTTTTGTGAAAACAATGCATTATAAGCCATAAATGGGCATTTTCTACCAAGTCCAACAAGTCAACATCATAAGTCCAGGCCCAGATGAAGGAGATGTTTACTTTGGAATGAAGTGAGGAGTTAGAACAATCAAGCCACGTGAGTTAGCTTTCACATGGGCTTGGAATTGAGTCATTAACCCTCAAGAGTAAGAAGTTAAGCCCAAATCACTGAAGGAGTATCCAGAAACCCACAAGATATGAAGGCCCAATCGACCGGAC
>OVAP01005116.1:0-12554 GCA_900406295.1 Aurinia saxatilis | reverse complement strand
TTTTTTTTTTCTTCACTCTCCAACACACACATATAACAACAACAACAACATGTATGTATCTATCTCTCTTCTTCTTCTTCTTTTGATTTCTGTTAACTATTCTTCATAAATAGTAACTAATTTAATTTCACTTTCGATTTTTTTCAGTTTTCTTCCAAGCTCAAATGATTGTTTGGGGAATTTGATCGAACACTTGGTGTGCTAGTTAAAATATGAAGCAGTTCTTGATCCTCTGTTTGCTCGTCTTGTTACTTACGGTAGACTCTCGGATACTACTCAGCGAAGAAGCTGCTTCTTTAACAGCTTTCAGACAAATCTGTATCAAGTCGGATCCGAATAATTTATTGGGTAATTGGAAACACGGGTCGGGTCATCACGACCCGTGTTCATGGCGAGGCGTCTCTTGCTCTGATGATTTTAAAGTCGTTACTCTCGATCTACGTAACGGTGGTCTAACCGGAACGCTAAATTTCAACAACCTCACGGCGTTAACGAGTCTCCGTTATCTCTACCTCCAAAACAACTCTTTCTCCGGCGAGATTCCGGTTACTTTTCCGGCGTCTCTGAAACATCTCGATTTTTCCAGCAATAATTTCTCCGGCGACTTCTCTCGTCTCGGTTTCGGACCCTGTGAGAATCTCACTCTGTTCAGTCTCTCACATAACAACATCTCCGGCGACAAGTTTCCGGTGAGTTTAACGAACTGTAAGCTTCTCGAGACGTTGAACTTATCTCTTAACAGTCTCGCTGGAAAAATTCCCGGTGGTGATGAGTACTGGGGAAACTTCCAGAATCTGAAGACGCTTTCTCTTGCTCATAACCATTTCTCCGGCGAGGTTCCAACGGAGCTTGNGACGCTTTCTCTTGCTCATAACCATTTCTCCGGCGAGGTTCCAACGGAGCTTGCTCTGCTTTGTAGATCACTAGAGACTCTTGATCTCTCCGGGAATAGTCTCACCGGTCAGCTCCCGGAAGCTTTCACTTCATGTGGGTTGTTACAAAGCTTGAATCTTGGAAATAACATGCTCTCTGGGGATTTTGTGAGCACTGTTGTGAGTAAGCTTCCAAGAATCAGTTATCTTCACTTGCCTTTCAACAACATTTCGGGGTCTGTTCCTGTTTCGCTAACCAATTGTAGTGAGCTCAGAGTTCTTGATATGAGCTCGAATGAGTTAACCGGGGAAGTACCGGCTGGGTTGTGCTCGTCTCGAAGCTTTTTGGTTCTTGAAAAGTTGCTTCTTGCTGGTAATTATATCTCAGGGACTGTTCCTGTGGAGCTTGGTGAATGCAAGAGTCTGAAGACGATTGATCTTAGTTTTAATGCTCTTACTGGTTCGATTCCCAAGGAGATATGGACATTGCCGAATCTTGCGGATTTGGTTATGTGGGCGAATAATCTCACCGGTGGGATTCCGGAGGGTATTTGTGTTGATGGAGGAAACTTAGAGAGTTTGATTCTGAACCACAATCTGTTGACTGGTTCGATTCCAGAATCAATTTCGAAATGCACCAACATGCTTTGGATTTCTCTGTCTAGTAACATGCTTACCGGGGAGATCCCGAGAGGGATTGGGAATCTCGAGAAGTTAGCCATTCTGCAACTCGGGAACAATTCTTTGACCGGGAGTGTTCCAAAGGAGCTCGGGAGATGCAAGAGCCTTATTTGGTTCGATCTGAATAGTAACAAACTAAGTGGGAATCTCCCGGCTGAGCTTGCTAGCCAGGCTGGACTGGTAATGCCTGGAAGAGTCTCTGGTAAAATGTTTGCATTTGTGAGGAACGAAGGTGGGACAGATTGCCGAGGTGCAGGCGGATTGGTTGAATTTGAGGGAATTCGTGCAGAGCGGTTAGAGCAATATCCAAGGTTTCATTCGTGTCCTGCAATTCGGATATACTCAGGCTTGACAATGTACACCTTCAATGGGAACGGGAGCATGATTTACCTCGACCTCTCGTACAATGTCATTTCAGGTGCTATTCCTCCGAGTTATGGTGACATGGCATACCTTCAGGTCTTGAATTTGGGACATAATCTGTTAACTGGAACCATACCTGACAGCTTTGGGGGATTGAAAGCAATTGGAGTCCTTGATCTATCGTACAATGATCTCCAAGGATCCTTACCTGGATCACTTGGAGGACTCTCTTTTCTTAGCGACTTAGACGTCTCTAACAACAGTCTAACCGGACCAATACCATTCGGAGGCCAGCTTACAACGTTCCCAGTTACAAGATATGCCAACAACTCGGGCCTGTGCGGGGTACCTCTGTCACCTTGTAGCTCTGGTTCCCATTCCCGTTCCACAGGCTCCCACGTTCAGCCTAAGAAGCAGGCCATTTCGACGGGGATGATCAGTGGTATTTTGTTCTCTTTTATGTGTCTTGTGATGCTTATTATGGCCCTTTACCGAGTAAGGAAGGTTCAGAAGAAGGAAAAACAGAGAGAAAAGTACATTGAGAGCCTTCCGACTTCTGGTAGCAGCAGCTGGAAGCTCTCTAGCGTTCATGAACCATTGAGCATCAACGTTGCAACGTTTGAGAAGCCACTGCGAAAACTTACTTTCGCACACCTTTTAGAAGCCACAAATGGGTTTAGTGCTGAGAGTATGATCGGCTCAGGTGGGTTTGGAGAGGTTTACAAGGCTCAACTTGCGGACGGATCTGTTGTAGCGATCAAGAAGCTTATTCAAATCACGGGACAAGGTGATAGAGAGTTCATGGCAGAGATGGAGACAATTGGAAAAATCAAACACAGGAACCTTGTTCCTCTTTTAGGCTATTGCAAGATTGGTGAAGAGAGACTTCTTGTCTACGAGTACATGAAACACGGAAGCTTAGAGACCGTTCTACAAGAGAAAACCAAGAAAGGCGGAATCTTTCTTGATTGGACCGCGAGGAAAAAGATTGCAGTAGGAGCTGCGCGTGGGTTAGCTTTCTTACATCATAGCTGCATTCCTCACATTATCCACAGAGACATGAAGTCCAGCAACGTTCTTCTAGACCAAGATTTTGTTGCCCGTGTCTCGGATTTTGGTATGGCCAGGCTGGTAAGTGCTCTGGACACGCACTTGAGCGTGAGCACGCTCGCAGGTACTCCTGGTTATGTTCCACCAGAGTATTACCAGAGTTTCCGGTGCACCACCAAAGGAGATGTCTACAGCTACGGCGTTATACTTCTCGAGCTTCTCTCAGGCAAGAAACCGATCGATCCAGAGGAATTTGGTGAAGACAACAATCTCGTGGGATGGGCTAAACAACTCTACAGAGAGAAGAGAGGAGCTGAGATTCTTGATCCAGACCTGGTGACTGAGAAATCTGGTGATGCTGAGCTGTTTCATTATTTGAAGATTGCGTCTTTGTGCCTAGACGACCGGCCGTTTAAAAGACCAACAATGATTCAAGTAATGGCAATGTTCAAAGAGCTTGTTCAGGTCGATACAGAGACCGATAGCCTCGACGAATTTTCTCTCAAGGAAACGCCTTTGGTTGAAGAATCAAAAGATATTGAGCCTTAAACAAGAGGAAATTGTGGAGTTCACGGAGAGATGAAGAAGGTTTTTAGTATGTAATTTTCTTCCCAATTTTTTTCTTTTGGTGTCTCAGTGTATATAAAATACAGCAAGCAACTACAGTTTGTAGATGTGGATAAAGAAGAAGAAACAGAGTTATGCTTCAGACTATGACGGAGTGTTTTGACTGTTTGTTACTTCGGTTCTAGGCTACAGAAAAACCCTTTGTTGTAAAGTTTTCGTACCTTTGTTCCATTTTTTGTTAAGAAATTACACTCTTATCATAATTTTTGTTTATGAACCATTTAATTACACGTGATAATTGATTCACAATTTTGGTCCTCTTATCTATTATAATTTGCATAGGCCCAAAGGATAAGTCTAAGGCCCCACTATTGTGTTGAGGACTAGGATTGGCACGAAATGGGATATAGTCGAAAAAGTTGAATATTTGTATTTGATTTGCTATTTTTCGGATATTAAATTTTATGATTTGATTTGATATGAAAAATATGGGTATTTATATTTGTGGATATTTGTAATTTTTTTTTAATATTTGTGGATTATTTGATTTGATTTGGTCATAATTTTTTTTTGTCGATTGAGTTGTTCATAAATAATTTTTAAAATCAATATTTAAATTAAAAATGATAAAATATATATATTCATAACAAACTAATGTATATAAAATGAATAAACTAATCTAATTTTTTCTTAGAAAAAAGATAAGACGTTAATTATGGTTTCTATATGAAGATTGTAATAATAACTAAATTTATTTTTTTCCAAAAGTTTACTATAAATTATATGTAATAAACGAGAAGATTAGATTTTTTTTTCTTTTATAAATGATCTACTTTTCATCTAAAAATGATTTTTTAACCTATGATAAATCTAATTACAAAAAATTATTATGTAATTCAAATTGTAAAAATTATATTTATCTAACACTAGTTATATGTATATAAATTACGGATCGGATCGGATATTTTATCTTTTGGAAAATGATATTTGTATTTGATTTGTTTTCTACGGATACTATATTTTACTATTTGATTTGTATTTGAACATTTATCGTATTTGCATTTTTCGGATCGGATCGAAGTAAATATCGAATCGAATCGGATATAACGGATATTTTACCCACCAATAGGGACAATATTAGTTTTGTATTTAATAATTCATCAGACAATGGTACCACTTTGACAACTCAACACTTTCATGTCAGAAATTCAGACAAATAAAGATCTCTCTGCTTATTTCATTGAAGATTATGGATACATTACATGGTCATTAAAAAAAAAAAAAAAAAAGGTGAAGAACAAAGGGAAAAAAGAGGAAGATTAATGCATATTTTATAAAAGAAAAAAAAAATAAAAATTACTTAAGGGATAGACATACGTACATACATTTGTCATGCATATACGAATAAACCATATACTTTTAAAAATGAAAATAATTAAAAGACCCAAAAAACAAGAAAACAAATCTGTCGGGTCGTGTGTGCAAATGCCTCTCTTAATCAAACGAAATCAACAGAAGAATCCAAAGTCTCTTTGTTGCATTAAAAAAGTAGTGTTTGTGTAAAAAGTAAAACTTAGGCTCCAGCGTAAGGGTTAGGTTTAGGTTTTCCCTTGACGAGACCACATTGGAGACTTGTCTCAGGCATGTTGTATTCATCTCTAAGCGATTTCTCGGGCGACAAGACACTCGCGTAAAGCTGCTGTCCTAAGTAGCGTCTCTCGGTGTTCTCAGATCGGATGTTCCACATTCCACAGTTGTCGAATGTGAGCAAGATCGCTGCCCAACATTTTGGGTAGACTTGGACTGTGTGTCTGCTCACTGCATCTAGGAGGTTGTAGTTCTTTCTCTTCTCTGGGGTCCAAGTCCCTGGCTCAACACTTTGAAACAGAGTAAAATTCAAAATTAGGTTAGTTGTTATGCAAGATAACTGTTGGTTACGTGTTGTGCAAGAAGTTGATGTAATTGTTAGTTTTACTTACGCGACGGCAAAGAAGGAGTAACCGTCCAAGTGCCAAGATTGAACACTCTTCTCGTGGTTCTCGAACACCACCTCGATGAAGGTGCGGTGAGTGATGTTAAGAACGTTTGGCATGATCTTGATGCTCTTGGTTTGTTCAGGGGTAGGGTTATCGGTGATGGAGTCGTACTTGAAGACCTTGTCAGCAATACCAAAGTACTCGGCGAGCTTCAAAGGAGTTTCGGTTTCGGTGTGGGAGACTCCGTTCAATGCGTACCTGAGCTTTCCATCGACCTTGCCCTGAGTGTTCACAAGCTTGATGGTACGTGTGATGTTGATCTTTCCATAGTGGTAAGATCCCTGAGGGTTAGGCCTTGCGGCACTAGCGGTCAAGTTCCACCTGAAAGATCTGAACTGGTTCAAGGACCAAGCCCATCCGACTGGACCAGGTGGGATCTGAGAAGAAGCCGGGCCTTTGCCTCCTTCGTAGCGGAGAAGTCCGGTTGTGGTGATAACTGACTTCAAGAATCTGGAGGATGCAACCATGTAGTAATCCTTAGCTTGTTGATTAGCTGTAAGGATCGTACCGTAGCACTGACCAACGTGAACATCAAGAGAGTCGTAATCGTTCTGAAGGACATGCGATCCTTCCATCTCAACGAGCTTCAACTTGTGGTTCTGAATTCTGAAGTTGAGAGATGTCTTGAGACCCACGTTACAGATTCTCATTCTGTAAGTCTTTCCAGGTTTTACTGTAAAGAGAGGTGCGTCAGATCCATCCTTTTTACCGGACTTTCCGTTGATGAGAATACCATCTGGACGACCAAGAGTACGACCACCATCAAGGAACTTCTTCAATTGGGTGTGGCTCTTAGTGTACCAGTCACCGATCAGGACAGTGTAGTCATCTTCCGGGTCAGCGTATGGGACCGGGATGAGGAGACGGCTGTTCACTCGGAGTCCACCAAATCCACCAGCGGACCGGTGCATGGCTGTGCTAGGGTAGTAGAAGTAGCTTCCAATCTGATCCTTAGGCTGGAAATGGTAAGTGTAGTTGGTTCCGGGCATGATTGGACACATTGTTCCCGGAGTACCATCCTGCCAACAGTTCTTCCTGTGTTGGATACCATTCCTAATACCAAAAACACATGCATCTATGTATTAAATTTCTTTTGAAAACATATATTTACACCTAGACCCGTATACTCGGAACCAAAACATGTTATATATGATCCTGTCCCAAAAGTCGCTCTATATTTTTAGTTAGTACTATATATGTGTTCAATTAGTATTAAGAATGAACTTGCCTATGGTAAAGGTTATGGACATATGTATTGAAATGATTCTCTAGCACTGTACATTTTGAAATATATTATCTATGGTGAAATGAATGTGTTATTACCAAGTGAGGAGGAAGGGTTCGTCGAGGTTGTTGAAGACATTGATGATGATGTTGTTGTTGGAGGTTGAGTTGATGTTAGGACCAGGGAACTGACCATTGATGAGAATGACTTGTTGTGGAACCCCGAGAGGAGAAATGGTTCCATAGGTCACGTTCCACACATGATGGAAGTAAGGGTCTTCGGCACGGACCACCAATGTAGCGGCTGCAGCCAAGTAAAGGCACGCGGCCAACAGTTTAACCCCTCGCATAACAATAACCAACTTTTGGTTCAAGATAATGCTTTTTACGTTGTTTATGTGTTTTTTTTTTACTTTTTGGTGGGGGTATATAAAATTGTTTATTGTTATTTAGTTATGTTTTTGGGGTTTGAATTTTCAAGTTGTGGAAATGTTTCAAGGCATTTTTATAGGGTTTTTTTAGACGAATGTTTTTCCATGGTTTTCTCGTTGTCTTTGGAATATCCTTTTATTTCGCTCCTCCTTTCATCCATATTTGGGAATATTCAAATTTAACCTCTCCTTATTTTTGGTGTTCTCTTATTTTCTTATGGTTTCGTTTTTACTATTTTTTTTTGTTTTAGTTTCTATGTTTCTTAGAATTTTGCTATTTTGGGGTCATACAATGAGAGAAATATATTAGCCGTGTGATTGAGTTATAGTACCTAGCTATAGTATATGATCTTATTGATAATATGTGTAGAACATCAACTCAAATTGATCTTATAATATAAAACTGAAAAACAATAGATGTTAGAATTATAATTTATATTACTCACAAAATTTATGATATATTATCAAAAGTACATATTTTATGAGCCTAAATCATCCTCTAGTTATTATCTTTGGAATTGTAACTAAGTATTTTTTTCTTTTATTATTTTAGTGGACTTTTAATTAGTTTCAATTTTTATGTCTATCATTCTTTTTTGTAACGTATTATATGTGAACGAAGAGGTCTTTGTTGAGTGGAAACAAGGAAAGTTAGTAGCAACCCGCAGAAGAAGACCATTTACTAATAAGTAAAAAAAAAAAAAGATATTGTGAATGGTGTAGAAAATATATGATTTCGTCAAGACTTTTTACTAAAATATATATTATTCCTCTTTGATTTTCTTGGATAAATTCGACTTAATCAGACTAGTTTTACATGTGTACAATTTTCATATTATTTTAAACATCCGGATTTAAAGGATAGAGACCTTTCCTATACTAGGGGGCGACCTCATATTATCGAATAAAAGCCTAGAATCCACATACCAAAAAATATTCCTAGTTTTTAATGGAAAATGAATCCAAACCTCTACAACATTTTTTAGGAACCAGATTGTTATCCTATCACCCCACTACTAGGAAAAGTCTTTCTAGTGTCTCTCCTATCGAGAGAACTTGAACCAAAGACGTCCCAAATGTTTGCACATAGATACTACTAGGCTAGTCATGTAACAACGTGAAATGGACCGTAAGGTTAAACGACCGTTTGATAGTGATGCCTGAGGGTGGAGAAATGTGTGTTGATCAGTCTCTATTTATCATTTGTCTTTTAAACTTTTTATGTGCTTTGGAATGAACTATGTATTGTAAATATGTGAATTACTGAGTAATGAGAATTTGTATCATTGTGCATTAATATTTTCTTCATATATCGTTTACTTATGGCAATATGAATTATATTATTCTCTAGATAAATAACTAAGAAACATATAAAACATCAGCATAATCAAATATGATGAAATTTCTTAACCTTCTCATCAACAACAATCATTTATCTCTATTTTAACAACACGATTCAAGTAATGTTTATACATCTTGAAGTTGTAAGGTTGTGTGAGTTGAAGACTGGTTAAACAGAGGATGGTTGACAAAAAAAAGAAAAAGAAAAACAGACTGGTCAAAGACTTGCTGAGCTAGATGAAGCTGCCGGGATTGAAAGATCCCGGTTAAACAAAATAGGAAGACAATAACTTGATGAATATCTCGAAAATCCTAGCTAGCAATTTGAAGTTTTGTCAAACAAAAAAAAAAAAAAAANCGAAAAACCTAGCTAGAAATTTAAATTTTTTTTAAAAAAAAAAAAAAAAAAAAAAACTGATGAGTGTTCATCTTTTAATTCACTAATTTAGTGAAATCTTTAAAGCTAGATTAATGATTCGTGGATAAAAATCTTGAAAGTGGATGTGCATAGATCTCAAAATAAGTATAATCATTGTAAAAAGTAACTTATTAAGAATATACTAATAGATATTTTTGCTTGACTCATTCCAAACGTGTATCTCTTAAACAACCCTCAAGGTTTTACTTTCATTTTCCATTAAGTCTTTTATGGTTTTGAATCACAAATATATATATACCACAAATTCGATATTTTAAACTTTGAAAGAGGTTATGTGAAGTCAGGCTAACATGGTAAATGCTAAGTAGTAGTACTTCAAATAAAATTATACAAAGATTAGTAACTTATGTGGTTTCCATATAGTAATGAATCTAATGATCAAACCATAGCTTAAAACAAACAAAACCACTTAATCATGACACTTGTTGTGGGTAGTTAAACTGGCATAGTTAATAACATTTCCAATATTAGAATACGATCCGCGTTGTGTGGTCGTTCAAAAAAAAAAAAGAAAAAAAAAACCAAGGGCCAAAGAGAGAGGGGGATTCAAAAATAGAATTTCACATCAAAGAAAGTTAGAGATGAAGCGTGAAAAGAGGCAACGATTCCGTAACAAAACCAAGGTACCTTCAACAGCATAAATACATACTCACAGCATCACGAAAACAAACGTCAAGAGCAAGAGAACATAGTTTCTTCTTGCTTTTGAAGAAAAAAATAAAAAAAATAGGAAAGGGTTAATTTTATATTTAATAAAAAAAATAGAAAGAAGAGAGAATATAATGCAGGGTGGTAAGCTTTTGACGGTGTTTGTGTGCCTCGTCTCGACGGTGGCACTCGTGAACGCCGGCGATCCTTACTTCTTCTACACGTGGAATATCACCTATGGAACCGTCGCTCCGCTCGGGATCCCTCAACAGGTGATCCTGATCAACGGACAGTTCCCTGGTCCTAACCTAAACTCCACCTCCAACAACAATGTTGTCATCAATGTCTTTAACAACCTCGATGAGCCTTTCCTCTTGACCTGGTTCGTTACCATATGTTTTATTTCTTTTCTTTTAGCTAGCCCTTTAGATTCTGTTATTCTCATTCCCTTTGGTTCAAAAATGAAAAATTGTATGGATCTTAAGCATCATTTAAAAGTAGTCAGTGGTTATAAACTAGTCTCTTTTTACATTGTATATTTGGATACTGAGTCCTAACCGTATGGCTGGGTGATATGGCAGGAGTGGTCTTCAGCACAGGAAGAACTCATGGCAAGATGGTGTTTCCGGGACCTCATGCCCAATCCCAGCAGGAACTAACTACACGTACCATTTCCAGCCGAAGGACCAGATCGGTAGCTACTTCTACTACCCATCCACCTCCACCCACCGTTTCGCCGGTGGTTTTGGTGGCCTCCGTGTCAACAGCCGTCTCCTCATCCCGGTCCCTTACGCTGACCCCGAAGATGACCACACCATCCTCATCAACGACTGGTACACCAAGAGCCACACCGCTCTCAAGAACTTCCTTGACAGTGGCCGTACTCTTGGATTACCCGACGGTGTTCTCATCAACGGTAAATCCGGTAAAGTTGGAGGACAGAACAAGCCCCTCTTCACCATGAAGCCTGGAAAGACTTACAAGTACAGAATCTGCAATGTTGGATTCAAGTCAACCCTTAACTTCAGGATCCAAGGACACAAGATGAAGCTTGTTGAGATGGAAGGTTCCCACGTTATCCAGAACGACTACGACTCACTCGACGTACACGTTGGACAGTGCTTTGCTGTCCTCGTGACCGCTAACCAAGCTGCCAAGAGCTACTACGTGGTTGCATCCACTAGGTTCCTCAAGAAGGAAGTGAGCACTGTTGGAGTGATCAGCTACGAAGGAAGCACCGCCCCGGCCTCTAACGAGATCCCTAAGGCTCCCATCGGATGGGCTTGGTCTCTTAACCAGTTCAGGTCTTTCAGATGGAACTTGACCGCCAGTGCCGCTAGACCTAACCCACAAGGATCTTACCATTACGGAAAGATCAACATCACCCGTACCATCAAGCTTGCCAACACCAAGAACTTGGTGAACGGAAAGGTCAGGTTTGGATTCAACGGTGTTTCACACGTTGACTCCGAGACTCCCATCAAGCTCGCTGAGTACTTTGGATTGTCCGAGAAGGTCTTCAAATACAACGTCATCAAGGACGAACCAGCAGCCAAGATCACTACCCTCACCGTCGAGCCCAATGTTCTCAACATCACTTTCCGTACCTTTGTTGAAATCGTCTTCGAGAACCACGAGAAGAGCATGCAATCCTTCCATTTGGACGGATACTCTTTCTTCGCTGTGGCGTAAGCTTCCAACTCAAAACCAATTGACAGTCTGTAAATATATCTAATCATACTACTTTCCTAACACATTCTTTGTAAAACAGTTCTGAGCCAGGAATGTGGACACCAGAGAAGAGGAAGAACTACAACTTGCTCGATGCGGTCAGCAGACACACCGTACAAGTGTACCCCAAGTCCTGGTCAGCCATTCTATTGACATTCGACAATGCCGGTATGTGGAACATCAGATCAGAGAACTGGGAGAAGAGATACTTGGGACAACAGTTATACGTTAGTGTTCTGTCTCCTGAGAAATCACTAAGAGACGAGTACAACATCCCACTCAACACCAATCTCTGTGGAATCGTCAAGGGCTTGCCATTACCCACACCTTACACTATTTAAGAAAAAAACTCACTTCGACAAAGTTTTTTTTATTCATGATGTAAAATTTGCTACTTTGTATGACTAATTAACCCTTTCCTAATTTCATTAAAACATATACTATATCATTTTTAAGAGATCCAAATTCTTGTTTATTCTTTAATAGTAAACAAAATCAGCTTTTTGCTTAATCATCGTCCCTACCTAAGAGATTAAAGTATACAATGTTGGAACCGTTTTTTGATAATGGCGTTGGCTATTTCGTTGATTTGTCTGGATAACTTAGTTGTCGGTATGCTCGGATTTTGGAGTCATTGGATTCCTCGCTATGACCACTACAACGTAGTGTATTCATTTGTCGAAAATGGTGTTCGTTTGAATGAGAAATATTGGTCCAAAGTCGATGACTTGAAAAACTTGTAAAATTTGATAATTTGGTTAAATGTAACAACTAGCAAATTTACCACTTAGAAACACGATGTGGAAGTCCTTTTGTTTTTTATATGGAGAAGTTATAGCAAGGTTCAGAACCTTGTAAATACACTATTGTGTACTATAGAGAAGAAATCTTAACCATATTTACACGTGACAAATCAAATCAAATCGAGTCGAACCTGATTTAAGATAGACATTTGAGTTTGGATTATTATTCCTTTTGGATCAAATTCAAATTATATTTGTGATTGAGATTATGTTATTGATTAAATTATGAGGTTATGTTCACAAATACTTCTCCATATAAACGTAAATTTGCTTAAGGGGGGCGTATTGGATCATGTATTTGGAGTGATTTGGAAAATTCAGTGTTATTGGAACATGTATTTTAAAAATCAGTGTTATTGGACTAGTGA